>BLSH010281467.1:258245-268618 GCA_018402905.1 Glandirana rugosa | reverse complement strand
ATGCTGCTCTTGTCCCGCCCACATGGTGCTCTGGCCCCCCCATGCTGCTCTTGTCCCCCCACATGCTGCTCTGCCCCCCGAAGTGCTCACCTCTCTCTGGCTAGGTGTGCATTGTGTGGGGTGGGCTCGTTCCCTTGCTCTTTCCTTCCCCCGCTCTCCATTCTGTCTGCTGCCGTGAGGAATCTAGATGGGAAGGAAAGAGCAGGAGAACGAGCTCTGGAAAGTTATGTTACAGCGTGTGGCTGTCTGTGTCTCCCGGATCGTATTCTCAGTACACGATTGAATGTCTGTATTCAGCCCGCCCCACACAATGCACACCTAGCCAGAGAGAGAGGAGGTGAGCGCTGCGGGTGGGGGGGGGACATGAGAAGCGGTAGTCCGCTGTCACTGAACCGGCCCACTGAGCCATCGGCCCACCGGGAAACTCCCGGCAGTCCCGATGGCCAGCACAGGCCTGTATATAGCCCATAGTTTGTGGACTCTATGACTTTCCTACAAGCTAAGTAATATTTACTGATTTGAGTTATTTTCACCAAGGAAAGTAGAATAGATTTTGGCCTAAATTTATGAAGAAAGATTGTTTATTTGAAAAATGTTATAACAAAAATAAAGAAAAACATGGGTTTTTTTCAATTTTTTTGGCCTCTTTTGTTTATTTAGCAAAAAATAAGTCCCCCCCCCCCCCCACATAAAAAGAAAGTTCTATTTGTGTGAACAAATGATAAAAAAGTCATATGGGTGCAATGTTGCATGACCGTGTAATTGTCATTCAAAGTGTGAAAGCTGAAAATTGGCCTGGGCAGGAAGGGGGTGAAAGTGCCCGGTATTGAAGGGGCTAAAACTATGGGATGAATAGCTGACAACCCCACCCCCACCAATACTCATAACACAACCATTGCTGAAATAAAGCACCTTTGTCTAGGAGAAATGAGAGTCGTAGATGAATGCTTGGGGTAGTCAAACATTTATTGGGTGGTCTTCAAAATTGTTAACTACTTTAGGAGGACCACAAGAGCTACATAATCAATCATACATGCATGACTCTATATTACATTCTAGATAACGATAGTAGCATAAAACAAATACACATATATTATATCATATACCTTTCTATGCAATAAGAATGCCTGGTGTGGGCGATAGCGCTGGACCAACAGAGGTAAAAATTGGCTTTGATGGAGCTACTGTAAAGTGATTTTTTTCCTTCAAAGTAGCAGATCCATGATTGGATTATAGTTTTGTGGCCCCTGTTCTGGTCCTCAGCTGCTGCATTTCTGATAGCAGCAAAGGAAGCCCTTGCCAGACGGTAAAATCTTGGATGTGTACAGAGGAGCCCCAAGTAAAAAGCTCCTGAAGGACTTTTTGAAACATTTAGTGCTGTCAGGAGATGTTGGTCTTCATCAAGCCTCAGAGGTCCTCTAGTGCAGTGTTCCCCAACCCAGTCCTCAAGGCCCACCAACAGCTCATGTTTTCAGGATTTCCCTCAGATGAATCAGCTGTGGTGATTACTAAGGCAGTGAAACTGATCAAATCACCTGTGCAAAATAATGGAAAATCTGAAGACATGACCTGTTGGTGGGCCTTGAGGACAGGGTTGGGGAACACTGCTCTAGTGCATTCTGTCGTGATTTTATGAACATCCACTGCTCAAGCCCTGAAGAAGGGGGAGGAATGTTCCCCCTGAAATATGTTGACTGTATTTGATGCATTTAACCATTAAATGTTCATTTGAGGGGTTTGGCAGGGATCTCATGGGACCAGTAGTAAAATCTGCCCGGGGACACCAGCACATCCCGGTGTCCCCGGGCCAATTATACTAATGGTCCCATGAGATTTACTACTGGATGAACTTTTGTACCAGGTGCCCCTCTGTACATATCCAAGAATTTTAATAGGAATGGGACCATGGGCTCCATTCACAAAAGCATCTTGCATGCGGTATGTAGGTGTCCAGACATGCGATCCTGAAACTGTCAGTTCCCTATTCTGCTTTGCGTTATTTACTGCAAACCACTGAAAATGCTCGGTACGTACCGCATGGACAGGAGTGAAACCTAATTCATAGAAGGCGATAAATAACTAAATACATGCAGTAATAAAGTAGTGATCGAGGCATGCATGGAGTGTGTACTGGTTGTTAAGGCCGGGTCCTTAACCACTTCAGCCCCGGAAGGATTTCACACTTTAGGACCGGAGCCCTTTTTGCGATTCGGCGCTGCGTCGCTTTAATGGACAATTGCGCGGTCGTGCGACGTTGTACCCAAACGGAATTTGCGTCCTTTTTTTCCCACAAATAGAGCTTTCTTTTGGTGGTATTTGATCACAGCTGCGTCATTTCTGATCGCCGCTATAAACAAAAGAAGAGCAACAATTTTGCAAAAAAAACCCAAATTTCTTACTTTTTGCTAAAACACAAATCCAAAAAAAAAAAATATAAAAAAACATTTTTTTTCATCGGTTTTGGACGATTTATATTCTTCCTCATATTTGTGATAAAAAAAAATCACAATCGGCGTTCATTGTTTGGTTTGCGCAAAAGTGGCCGCGTTTACGGATGATGAGAATTCATTTTTGGTGTTTTTATTTTTTATTTATTTTTTATTAGTAATGGCGGCGATCTGCGATTTTTAGCGGTACTGCGATATTGGGGCGGACATGTCGGAACATTTTGACACTTTTTTGGGACCATTGGCATCAGTGCTATAAAAATGCACTGATTACTGTGTAAATGCCATTGGCAGTGAAGGGGTTAACCTACAGGGGGCGCTCTAAGGGTTAACTGTGTTCCCTGGGCGTTCTAACTGTAGGGGGATTGCACTATCTGGGGAAGGGAAGTGGTCACAGCTTCCGTGTAAAGGAAGGCTGTGATCACAGCCCTTCCCCCTCACAGAACGGAGGTCCGTGTTTACTTACACGGACCTCCGTTCTTTCACTCCGGGGGGGCCATCGCGGGTAGCCGTCGGCAATCGAAGCCGCCGCACCCGCTCCCTGGCCCTCCCCGAACACAGTGAGCGCGCGCTCACTGTGCGCGATCTGGCAGCTGCCGTCGTATGACGGCGTTTTGCCTTAAAGAGCCACCTTGTCGCCGTCAAATGCCGATCGGCGGTTGGCAAGTGGTTAAGGCCGGGTCCTTAAAGTGGTAGTAAACCCGTCCATTTAACAGTTTAAAAAACAGTCACATTTCCGGCATGTGCCGGAAATGTAACACTCCCATTGGTCGTGCTCTAAACCAAACTGTCAAACCATCCAATGGCTGGTGTCATAGCTGATCACATGGGCAGCATCATGGCAGTTGTAGATTAAACAGAGGCCAAGATGGCAGCTTCCTTGGCTGAAAACGATAGGAGGGTTTACTACTTTAACAACTGAAGAGGAGGCAACAGCTGAATGTAAGAAAAAAAAAAGGCTTGCTGGCAATTATAACTTAAGAAAAAAAATGGCGTGGGGTCCTCTCCAATCCATACCAGGCCCTTCAGATCTGGTGTGGATTTTGAGGGGAACCCCCATGCCAAAATTTTAAAAAATGCATTAGCTGCCCCCAAAATCATTGCCAGACCCTTATCTGAGCAAGCAGCCCTGCAGGTCAGGAAAGGTCAGCCCTTCCTACCTGAACCATACCAGGCCACATGCCCTCAACATGGCCCCCTTGTGATGTCAACATAGCAGCCTGCTCCTGGTCAGTCATGTCACACGTGGGCCATCACTGGGTGGCACCTCCGCTTAGTTAACTGTCCGATGGTGGAGCTTCATCAGGAGGAGCGGAGCTAAACTACCGCTGGCTTTCACTACTAAAATACCGCATGACTTCATTAAATAACCTGTGGGGTATTTTAGCAGCGTTGGTGAATGGTAAAAAAATGTTTTGCGTTATCTTTCCAGAAGATAGCACTTTGTGAATGGAGCTCCATATCCCCATAATGTATTGGTGGCAGAACAATAGCGTAAGAAACAGGGCATGGAAACGATTGCTACAGATAAGAGTCCAACAATGCGTTTACTTTTACTTTAAATTCACACAGACTTAAAAGTGAGGTGACCCGGCTCCATTGGATAAAAGTTCATAAGACATCGCTAGATGAGATTCCTGAATTCCAACCATATTTTCATTATTTCCCATTGTGACCTCAAGGTGCCTCTAAACCCAGGAGCAGGCAAATGTCATACATTGCAGTTCTTAGAAAGAATAGTTACAGCAAAACATCCAAACAATGTCAGGATAACAGGCCAGAAAACCACAATGTTCTATTAAAGGTTGTCTCAGTGTCATTCATATAGACCAGATTTCTGCAGATGGTGAAGTTGTCCCAGTGCTGGGTCCTAAGATGGGCCAATAGCTGTTTTTTTATTTTATTTACAACCATGAGGGATAAATGAAACATTGTAGGTGGACCATTTGTTCAATCCTTTCCTCATACTGTGGTAATTACATACATGACATGTTATAGGCAGAGATCTGCTCAGCTGGGAGCATGGGCGTCCGCAGGTAGGGGCAAGGGGGGGCAATTGCCTCCGCCAGAATCAGGGATCGGATTGGGAGTTCCCCACTAGGTCCTTATCCTCTTGAGCAATGTATGCAGTTTCTGACAGTCTCTTGTGCCATGTCCACAGTCTCTGACCGTCTCCTGTTCTATGTCCACAGTCTCTGACCATCTCCTGTACCATGTCTGCAGTCTCTGACCATCTCCTGTACCATGTCTGCAGTCTCTGACCATCTCCTGTACCATGTCTGCAGTCTCTGACCATCTCCTGTACCATGTCTGCAGTCTCTGATTGAAGGGGTTAAAACTATGGGATGAATGTTTGACAACCCCACCCCCCACCAATACTCATAACACAACCATTGCTGAAATAAAGCACCTTTGCCTAGGAGAAATGAGAGTCATAGATGAATGCTTGGGGTAGTCAAACATTTATTGGGTGGTCTACAAAATTGTTAACTACTTTAGGAGGACCACAAGAGCTACATAATGAATTATACATGCATGACTCTATATTACATTCTAGATAACTATAGTAGCATAAAACAAATACACATATATTATATCATATACCTTTCTATGCAATAAGAATGCCTGATGTGGGCGATAGCGCTGGACCAACAGAGGTAAAAATTGGTTTTGATGGAACTTCTGTAAAGTGATTTTTTTTCCTTCAAAGTAGCAGATCCGTGATTGGATTATAGTTATGTGGCCCCTGTCCTGGTCCTCAGCTGCTACATTTCTGATAGCAGCAAAGGAAGCCCTTGCCAGACGGTAAAATCTTGGATGTGTATGGAGGAGCCCCTAGTAAAAAGCTCCTGAAGGACTTTTTGAGACATTTAGTGCTGTCAGGAGATGTTGGTCTTCATCAAGCCTTAGAGGTCCTCTAGTGCATTCTGTCATGATTTTATGAACATCCACTGCTCAAGCCCTGAAGAAGGGGGCTGGGAATGTTCCCCCTGAAATATGTTGACTGTATTTGATGCATTTAACCATTAAATGTTCATTTGAGGGGTTTGGCAGGGATCTCATGGGACCAGTAGTAAAATCTGCCCGGGGACACCAGCACATCCCGGTGTCCCCGGGCCAATTATACTAATGGTCCCATGAGATTTACTACTGGATGAACTTTTGTGCCAGGTGCCCCTCTGTACATAGCCAAGAATTTTAATAGGAATGGGACCATGGGCTCCATTCACAAAAGCATCTTGCATGCGGTATGTAGGTGTCCAGACATGCGATCCTGAAACTGTCAGTTCCCTATTCTGCTTTGCGTTATTTACTGCAAACCACTGATAATGCTCGGTACGTACCGCATGGACAGGAGTGAAACCTAATTCATAGAAGGCGATAAATAATTAAATGCATGCAGTAATAAGGTAGTGATCGAGGAATGCAGTATGTATGGAGTGTGTACTGGTTGTTAACCACTTCAGCCCCGGAAGGATTTCACACTTTTGGACCGGAGCCCTTTTTGCGATTCGGCACTGCGTTGCTTTAACTGAAAATTGCGTGGTGGTGCGGTCGTTGCACCCAAACGAAATTTGCGTTCTTTTTTTCCCACAAATAGAGATTTCTTTTGGTGGTATTTGATCCCCTCTGCGTCATTTCTGATCGCCGCTATAAACAAAAGAAGAGCGACAATTTTGCAAAAAAACCCAAATTTCTTACTTTTTGCTAAAATACAAATCCAAAAAAAAAAAATATAAAAAAACATTTGTTTTCATCGGTTTTGGCTGATTTATATTCTTCCTCATATTTGTGATTAAAAAAATCGCAATCGGCGTTTATTGTTTGGTTTGCGCAAAAGTGGCCGCGTTTACGGATGATGAGAATTCATTTTTGGGGTTTTTATTTTTTATTTATTTTTTACTAATAATGGCGGTGATCTGCGATTTTTAGCGGTACTGCGATATTGCGGTGGACATGTCGGAACATTTTGACACTTTTTTGGGACCATTGGCATTTATACAGCGATCAGTGCTATAAAAATGCACTGATTACAGTGTAAATGCCATTGGCAGTGAAGGGGTTAACCTGCAGGGGGCGCTCTAAGGGTTAACTGTGTTCCCTGGGCGTTCTAACTGTGTGGGGACTGCCCTAGCAGGGGAAGGGAAGTGATCACTGCTCCCATGTAGAGGAAGGCTGTGATCACAGCACTTCCCCCTCTCACAGAACGGAGGTCCGTGTTTAATTACACGGACCTCCGTTCTTTCACTCCGGGGGGGGGGGGGCATCGCGGGTAGCTGGCGGCAATCGAAGCCGCCGCACCCGCTCCCTGGCCCTCCCCGAACACAGTGAGCTCGTGGGTGCGCCTCCGGCGGCGCGCGCGCGCTCACTGTGCGCGATCTGGCAGCCGCCGTCGTATGACGGCGTTTTGCCTTAAAGAGCCACCTTGTCGCCATCAAATACCGATCGGCAAGTTGTTAAGGCCGGGTCCTTAAAGCGGTAGTAAACCCGTCCATTTAACAGTTTAAAAACCAGTTACTTTTCTGGTACGTGCCGGAAATGTAAGACTCCCATTGGTCGTGCTCTAAACCAAACTGTCAAACCATCCAATGGCTGGTGTCATAGCTGATCACATGGGCAGCATCACGGCAGTTGTAGATTAAACAGAGGCCAAGATGGCAGCTTCCTTGGCTGAAAATGATAGGAGGGTTTACTACTTTAACAACTGAAGAGGAGTCAACAGCTGAATGTAAGAAAAAAAAAAAAAGGCTTGCCGGCAATTAGAACTTAAGAAAAAAAAAAAAAAAAATCCATACCAGGCCCTTCAGATCTGATATTGATTTTGAGGGGAACCCCCATGCCAAAATTTAAAAAAATGCGTTAGCTGCCCCCAAAATCATTGCCAGACCCTTATCTGAGCAAGCAGCCCTGCAGGTCAGGAAAGGTGGGGGTAAGTGACACCCCTTCCTACCTGAACCATACCAGGCCCTCAACATGGCCCCCTTGTGATGTCAACATACCAGCATGCTCCTGGTCAGTCATGCCACACGTGGGCCATCACTGGGTGGCACCTCTGCTTAGTTAACTGTCCGATGGTGGAGCTGTCAGGCAGCGGGAGACTTCATCAGGAGGAGCGGAGCTAAACTACCGCTGGCTTTCACTACTAAAATACCGCATGACTTCATTAAATAACCTGTGGGGTATTTTAGCAGCGTTGGTGAATGCTAAAAAAAACGTTTTGCGTTATCTTTCCAGAAGATAGCACTTTGTGAATGGAGCTCCATATCCCCATAAAGTATTGGTGGCAGAACAATAGTGTAAGAAACAGGGCATGGAAACGATTGCTACAGATAAGAGTCCAACAATGCGTTTACTTTTTCTTTAAAAGTGAGGTGACCCAACTACATGGGATAAAAGTTCATAAGACATCGCTAGATAAGATTCCTGCATTCCAACCATATTTTCATTATTTCCCATTGTGACCTCAAGGTGCCTCTAAACCCAAGAGCAGGCAAATGTCATACATTGCAGTTCTTAGAAAGAATAGTTACAGCAAAACATCCAAACAATGTCAGGATAACAGGCAAGAAAACCACAATGTTCTATTAAAGGTTGTCTCAGTGTCATTCATATAGACCAGATTTCTGCAGATGGTAAAGTTGTCCCAGTGCTGGGCCAATAGCTGTTTTTTTTAAATTTATTTACAACCATGAGGGATAAATGAAGCATTGTAGGTGGACCATTTGTTCAATCCTTACCTCATACTGTGGTAATTACATACATGACATGTTATAGGCAGAGATCTGCTCAGCTGGGAGCATGGGCATCCGCAGGTAGGGGCAAAGGGGGGCAATTGCCCCCCCTGGAATCAGGGATCAGATTGGGAGTTACCCACTAGGTCCTTATCCTCCTGAGCAATGTATGCAGTTTCTGACAGTCTCTTGTGGTATGTCCACAGTCTCTGACCATCTCCTGTACCATGTCTGCAGTCTCTGACCGTCTCCTGTTCTATGTCCACAGTCTCTGACCATCTCCTGTACCATGTCTGCAGTCTCTGACCATCTCCTGTTCTATGTCCACAGTCTCTGACCATCTCCTGTACCATGTCTGCAGTCTCTGACCGTCTCCTGTTCTATGTCCGCAGTCTCTGACTGTCTCCTGTTCTATGTCTGCAGTCTCTGACCATCTCCTGTACTATATCCACTGTCTCTGACCGTCTCCTGTTCTATGTCTGCAGTCTCTGACCATCTCCTGTACTATATCCACTGTCTCTGACCGTCTCCTGTTCTATGTCTGCAGTCTCTGATCATCTCCTGTTCTATGTCTGCAGTCTCTAACCATCTCCTGTACCATGTCTGTAGTCTCTGACCATCACCTGTACTATGTCTGCAGTCTCTGACCATCTTCTGTAGTATGTCTGCAGTCTCTGACCGTCTCCTGTTCTATGTCCGCAGTCTCTGACCATCTCCTGTACTATGTCCGCAGTCTCTGACCTTCTCCTGTAATAAGTCTGCAGTCTTTGACCATGATAATGACATTGTCGAAAAGGGGCAGAGAATGGAAAGTTCTGCGGACGCCCATGGTTGTGAGCCCCATATGATCTACAGCACTGCAGAATGGTATTAGTTATTTTAGTCATGAGATTGATTAGGTCAGATAGGTTTGTGTCCAAGCTATTTATCAGGTGATGGTACAAGTGTTTCAAAGAAATTGTCCATACTGTCCAGAAGACTAATTATGGTCAAGACACTTGGAAAATATCAGGGTCACTTTCTGTATCCGGCAGTCAGTGCCGAAAATGGACCTTGGGCAGAACTTAAAAAAGAAGTTGAAATGTTTACACTGAACTTTCCTCACCGTGTCCTGGAAGATTAAAGCCCAAAAAAAAAAGACAACAGACAAACCTCAGGGTCACCTCTATTTGTGGCAGACAGTGCTGAAAATGGGTCTCGGGACGATCAAGTTTGACCTTCAGAACTCGAATCTTATTATTTTCTTCTTCAAGGACTTGGAAATAAATCTGAAATGTTTCCACTTAGCTTCTCTTCCCTTTTCTCAAAACATTAAAGCCCCAAAATAGACAACAGACAAATCTCAGGACCATTGTCCCTTGCGGCAGTCAGTGCTGAAAAAGGATCTTGGGCCTCATTATTCTCTTGGAAATTGGGAATTAATTTGAAATGTTCCCACTTAACTTTTCTCACCTTGTACTGAAAGTTTATAGCCCTAAAAAAACAAATCTCAGGGTCTCCTTCTGACAGTCAGTGCTGAAAATGATCAAGATGGACCTTCAGAACTTAAACTTCATTATTCTCTCTGAAGAACTTGGAAATAAATCTGAAATGTTTACATTCAACTTCTCTCACCTTGTCTTGAAAAATTAAAGCCCCCAAAATGACAACAGGCAAATCTCAGGGTTAGTGTTGAGCGAACCCGGACTGTAACGTTCGGGTCCGTACCGAACTTTCGGGTGTCCTGGACCTGGACCCGGACATTTCAAAAATCTTCGGGTTCGGTCCGGGGTTCTGCTATTTTACTCCACGTGTTGAGAAGCTGCAGGGCAGCCAATCAACAAGCGTTTCACTGGTTTGCCCTTAGAAGCCATCACAGCCATGCCTACTAATGGCATGGCTGTGATTGGCCAGTGCATCATGTGACCCAGCCTCTTTATAAGCTGGAGTCACAGTGCTGCAGTCACATGCTCCTTGGGTTAGTGTAGGGAAAGGTAGCTGACTGCGTGAGGGAGAGATTTGAGACATTTTAAGACCTGATCCTGCATCCTGAGATAGATTACTTTACTGCTGCTGTCTGTGCTGTTGCTCTGAGGACAGATAGCAGAAATTAGAAATTTCACATACCGCTGCTTTGAGTTGCAGATCAAACTCTGCATAAAACAACGATCGCTACGATCGTGCTCAACGATCAGATTGTTGGACCGACGGGACG
>BLSH010281467.1:231810-242618 GCA_018402905.1 Glandirana rugosa | reverse complement strand
CCCCCCCCCCCCCCCCCCCCCCGGGGATTTTGATCATTTTCGGATTGCCTCAAAATACTTCAACTGTCACCCATTCCCCGAATACAGAACCATCTTGGAAAATTCTTCCTCAGTTTGGGACTTGCCTTGATAATGATTATGGATTCCAGTGTTGGGATGATCAACATTAGTGATTGGATGATAAAATGCATAGGGTTGTCATTCCCATACACATTTGTGAGACTCATTGCATGACAAACAAAGGACAAGACTGAGAAAATGAGAAAAAGGGCCATTGCTTTAATGAGGGTGACGTGAACCTGAACATCAGAACCGGTCTGGCTGACGTTGTTGAGGTTCTTCAGAAGAGATGACAGGGAGATGAGGAGGGAGACGGCAATGCCAGTAAATGGAAGGCGGGAGCCAAGGATGGTGGCAATGGTCTTACATTAATAAGTAAGGGAAACATCTTCAATGGTTTTTCCATTTGTAGAATTATAAATGAGGGAAAATATCCACATGTAGAGCTATGGCCAGCGACCCGACTCCCATCAGGAGCACCTGAGGCAGGAAAGCCAACAGAGTCCTCTTAATCCAGAGAAATTTTTGGTGACTGAAATTGGTGATGAAAATGGAGTAATAGACACTGAGCCAGGCTGTCCGCCAGTAGCTGAAATAAATGTGGAAGGCCCTAAATAAATATGAGATAGTGTAACAAGGCGAGTCAATAATGTAGGGCAACCAGAATTTCACATCATTTATAATCCATGAACAGCGCATGCCCATTTTATTTATTCCCATGACTATGTGGATGAGGCTAAGTGGATTTCTCTTACCACCTTCTGCCAGGCTTCTCCCATGGAAGAAGACAATGTAGGAATTTAAATAAATGACAACTAAACCTTGCAAGAGGCAAAATGCCGACCAAATCCAGCAGAGAGGAGACATGTCCTGTCCTGCCCGGGATCCTGGCTCCGTCAGTGTGAGGTGACCTGAGGTTACATAGTTACATAGTTCCATGGTTACATAATCAGTGAGATTGAAAAAAGACACAAGTCCATCAAGTCCAACCCATGTGTGTGTGTTTTATGTCAGTATTACGTTCTATATCCCTCAATGCTGTGGTCCCTTAGGTGTGCATCTAATAGATTATCTATACTACCAGCAGAAACCACTGCTTGTGGAAGAGAATTCCACATTCTCACTGCTCTTACCTTAAAGAAACCTCTACGCATCTTAAGGTTAAACCGCCTTTCTTTCATTCTCAGTGAATGGCCGCGTGTCTTTGTGTATTCCCTTGGGTTGAATAGTTTTGTCCCTATAGCGGGGTCACCAGTACAGTATTTGTACATTGAAATCATATCCCCTCTCAAGTGTCTCTTCTCCAGAGAGAATAAGTTCAGTGCTGTAATCTTTCCCCAGAACTTAGGTCCTCTAATCCCTTAATTAGCTTTGTGACCCTTCTCTGAACCCTTTCCAATACCAGGACATCCTACCTGAGGACCGGTGCCCACAACTGGACGGCCTCACCAGAGACTTGTATAGTGGGAGAATTATTGATTTATCCCTGAAGTTAATCCGTTTCTTGATGCCAACACTTTGTTAGCTTTGCTTGCAGCAGCTTGGCATTGCATGCCACTGCTGAGCCTGTTCTCCACTAGGACCCCTAGGTCTTTTTCCATCCTAGATTCCCCCAGAGGCTCTCCCCCTAGTGAGTAGTTTGCGTTCATGTTCTTGGTACCCAAATTCATTATCTTACATTTTTCTACGTTAAATTTCATCTGCGACTTGTCTGCCCACCCCATTCATTTATGTAGATCTTCTTGCAAGGTTTCCACATCCTGTGGAGAGTTTATTGCCTGCTTAGCTTGGTATCATCCGCAAATATTGAGATTGAGCTCTTCACCCCGTCCTCCAAATCATTTATGAATACATTGAATAGGATTGGTCCCAGGACAGAACCCTGGGGAACCCCACTTTCTACACCAGACCATTCTGAGTATTCCCCATTTATCACCACCCTCTGGACTCTCCCCTGCAGCCAGTTTTCAATCCAGGTGCTCACCCTTTGATCTATGTTGAGGGATCTTAGTTTGTACAGTAAACGTTTATGGGGAACTGTATCAAATGCTTTCGCAAAATCCAGGTACACCACGTCTACAGGCCTTCCTTTATCTAGATGGCAGCTCACCTCCTCATAGAAGGTTAGTATATTGGTTAGGCAAGATAGATCCTTCATGAACCCGTGTTGATTACTGCTAATGATACCGTTCTCGTTACAATAATCTTGTATGTAATCCCTGATTATTCCTTCCAATAGCTTGCCAATTATTGATGTTAAGCTAACTGGTCTGTAGTTCCCAGGGAAATATCTTGGTCATTTTTATATATTGGTACCACATTGGCTTTCCTCCAGTCAGCTGGTATCATACCAGTCAGAAAACTGCTCTTAAAGATTAGGTACAAAGGTCTGGCAATAACTTGGCTAAGTTCCTTAAGGACCCTCGGGTGTAAGCCATCTGGGCCTGGTGACTTATTGGTGTTCAGTTTTTCAAGCCTATTCCTGATTTTATCCTCAGTCAGCCATGAGGGTGCTTCCTGTGATGTGTCATGAGGACCAACATTGTAGTTCTGAATAATTGAGCCCTCCATTTCCTTTGTGAATACTGAGGAGAAAAATGAGTTTAACACCTTTGCCATTTCTCCATCCTCTGTAACCAAAATACCTTCATCATTCTTTATGGGGCCAATATGATCTGACCTCCCTCTCTTACCATTTATATACTTAAAGAATTTTTTGGGATTCTTTTTACTTTCCTCAGCTATGTGTCTTTCATGTTCTATCTTAGCTGCTCTGATTGCCCCTTTGCATTCCTTATTGCGTGTTTTATAGATATGAAAATCTGACTGAGACCCCTCCTCCTTGTATTTTTTGAAGGCCTTCTTTTTTGCTTTTATGTGTGCCTTTACATCGGAAATTAAGCCATCCTGGTCTTTGGTTAGCTCTTTTAAATTTATTTCCTTTTGGGATACACTGGCTAGCATGTTCTTGAAGCACTCCCATTTCTCCTCCGCATTCATTGTTCCTAGAATTTTATCCCAGCTAACATCTTCCAGCAATGAGTGTAGTTTATGGAAGTTGGCTCTTTTAAAATTCAGTGTCTTTGTATTCCCCTTAGGTTTCCTAGATGTGTAATTTATACTAAAACTAATTGACCTGTGATCGCTATTTCCTAGATTGCCCCTTACTTCCACGTCTGTGATCAGGTCTGTGTTGTTAGTAATCAGAAGTTCCAATAATGCTTTTTCTCTTGTTGGTGCATTTACCATCTGACCCATGAAATTGTCCTGCAAGACATTTAGGAAATGGCGAGACTTAGCTGAACGTGCAGTACCTTCCTCCCAGTCAATATCTGGATAATTAAAATCCCCCATTGTAATGAAACTTCCCATCCTAGCCGCTATTTCAAATTGTGATAGGAGGTCCGCCTCCCCCTCCTCCCTCTGATTTGGGGGTCTATAGCATATTCCCAGTATTATTTTCTCCCTGTTATCCTCCCTTTGTAGCTCTACCCATAAGGATTCAACCTCCTCCCCAGATCCACTAGTAATGTCATCTCTCACATTTATTTTTATGTCATTTTTTATATAGAGGCATACCCCTCCCCCTTTTTTGGCCTCCCTATCCCTGGGATATAGGGAATACCCCTGAATGGTAGCCAGCCAATCATGAGAGCTGTTGAGCCAAGTCTACGAAATTCCCACAAAATCTAATTCCTCCTCGTACAGCAGCAACTCTAGTTCCCCCATCTTGTCCGCCAGACTCCTGGCATTAGTGAACAAGCCACATAGTTTTGCCTGGACGCCTACTGTTCCCCTGCTGGGTATTCCTTGTTTGCATGTAGGACTTATTACATTACTAGGTTGTCATCTGGAAACACCAATACTCTATGAATCTTCTGCACCTGAGATGATGGACGATGATGACATCACAAGGTGCTTTACATGACGCTTGGCAGATGAAAATCTCTTTTGCATGAGATGCAGGTTGATTTCTTTTTTTGGATGGGTGCTATCTCTCTACTTTTTAACCAGTTCATTACTTAAAGCATACGTTATAAATACTGAGAGCTTTTGAAGGGATTTCTTGAAGGCACCCCTTTCAAGGTGGATGCTGCTAACTGGATAACTGAAAGAGTGGGCTGGGATCTCTAACCACAATGATTAAATAATGATCAAATATAAAGGGGGTCTACTGGTAACGACATGTAACACAATTTAACATTTAATGTAAAAACCTGCCCAGTGATCCTACATTTAGACTAAACTGAGGTCTTTACATGGGATTGGAGATGTTTCTTGTTGGTTTTACATTTCTAGAGTTATCGGTTTCTGGCCTGTAGGCCCTTTTACCCTATGCAATGCAGAAAACCCCAGCAGTATGGGATAATCATACAATATACGATCAAACCTGTGTGGACATTTGACCTTCACACCTATGTAAGCTTCTTGGACAGACCATTCCAAAACCACGGCCGTTAAAATAGATTTGCTATCCCATCCTTTGTGGTCATAACAGCCTCCACTCCTCTGGGAATGCCTTCCATGATATTCTGGGGTACGTCTTTGGCAACAACCAAATTGAGGTCAGTTGCTTATGTTGGGCAATAATTTCCCATTTATCCCAATGGTATACACTAGGGTTGGGGACAGGGTTCTGTGCAGGCTGTCCCAGTGATCACAGAGGTAATAATTGAACCTTTTTTTTTACATGAAGAGGTTCCAGAGGAGCAAAATGCAACATTTGCAGTCACCTACCTGAATGACATTGTAGTGTTCTGCCCCACCTGTGAGGAAATCCTCACACCCTTCTCACATACATTTTATTGCAGTCTCCACTCTAATTCTAGGTGTTCTATCGGGTTGAGGTCAGGATTCTGTGCAGGCCAGTCATGTTCTTCCACCCCAAACTCATTTATCCTTGTCTTTATGGACCTTGCTTTGTGCACTGACCAAAATCATTTGGTGGAGGGGGGATTATGGTGGGGGGTTTTTATTTCAGGGGTTGGACTTCGCCCCTTAGTTCCAGTGAAGGGAAATATTAAGCCATCAGCAATACAAGACATTTTGGACAATTTCATGATTACAAATTTGTGGGAAGAGTTTAGGGATGGCCCCTCCCTGTTCCAACATGACTGCCCACCACTGCACAAAGCAAGGTCCATAAAAAACATAGATGAGCAATTTTGGGGTAGAGGAAGTTGACTGGCCTGCACAGAGTCCTGAACTCAACCGAATAGAACACCTTTGAGATGAATTAGAGTGGAGACTGCGAGCCAGGCCTTCTCATCCAACATCAGTGTCTGACCTCACAAATGCGCCTCTGGAACAAGGGTCAAACATTCCCATAGACACTCCTAAACCTTGTGAAGAACCTTCCCAGAGTAGTTGAAGCTGTTATAGTTGTAAAGGGTGGGCCAACACAATATTGAACCCTATAGACTAAGACTGGGATGCCATTAATTAAAGTTCATGTAAAAGTGCAATGTAAAGACAGGCGTCCCAATACTTTTGGCAATATAGTGTGTCCTGGACAAACTGACGGCAGATAATCTGACAATCTAACCCAAAAGGTGTCATAGAGGCATGGCAGAATTCCAATACATGGGGAAGTAGGGGGTGTGGGGGGCACCATTAAACCTGAGACAGGGAAGGTTAAGGCCATCATGGCCTGGCTTACACCTTAAGCCAAGAGGCTGATTATGTCATTCTGGGGGTCAGCCATAAACCATAGATAAGTACAATGCCATGGCGAAACCCCTGATTGACCCAACCAAGAAGATATTTGCCTTGTAACACTTCTGAATTAAAACAGCCAAAACATAATAATGCCATCTACAGCTAGCAAACATCCAACACCACTGTTAACCATTTTCATCAGGAGATACACAAGGTCACATGTTTTCTTCTCACTGTATCATTTTTTATTTTTTATTTAAAACCATGAAGGATGAATGGAACTTGGGGATGGACCATCGGTTTAATCCTTACTTTGTATTGGGGTAATTACATGCATGACGTATTTTAAGGTCTCCTCGGCTTTGAGCCTTAAGTCAATGTGATCTACAGCACTGCAGAATGGAAGGAGTTATTTACATCATGAGACCGATGAGGTCAGATAGGTTTGTGCCCAAGCCTTTTATCAGGTGTTTCAAAGAAATTGAATACTCATAATCATACCCTCCGGAAGACTAACAATGGTCAAGACAACAGACTATTCTGAGGGTCGTTGCCTGCTTGTGACAGTCAGTACTGAATATGGATCTCGGGAAGATAAAGATTGACTTTTAGAGCTTGAACGTCATTGTTCTCTTCTCCTCTCTCCCTGTACCTCATCCACCTCCACTGGTTCCACCCTCTTCACCCTTCCCCATCTTTCACGGTTCCCTCCTCCTTTCACTTTGCACCTTCCATCTCTCACTCACTTACATGTTCCCCCAGTACACATAACAGGTTTTCTTTGTTATCATCCACAGTGGTCTTTATGCTCCATGCAGACACCATGTACCCATGTGCCCCCTCCCACCCTGTGTGCCGCTGGTGTGGACCGCCATTGCCCTAGTTCTCCCCTCAGCTCCCGAGCTGCTCATTTCCGGCTGGCCTTCCCGTCTCGGCAGTCTGCTGCCGGCGCGCAGGTGCTGTAAGTCTCACTGTTCAACGTTATACGGGGGCTGCTGTGTCATCCCCCTATGCATATAGTGGTAATTGTTGCAAGTTTTTGATACATATATTTCATTTTTTCCAGCCATGCCACGGTTTGCTCCTGACGAGTGGCTTTAATTTGCCATGAAACGCATAGGTCTTCCATCGCCGTGCAATATCCACCTTATTATGTTTATGGACAATATTATCCAATCTACCCAATTCCCCAGGGTGATGAGGGTCACAGGCCAGACTCCTATATATTTGAGTCCTAAACAAGTTATACCTAGACATGTGCATGTATGCAACTTTGATGGATTGGGGCTATGCATTTATTTTATGTAGTACCTGGATTTCATGATATTATTCTTATCAATGAATTTGTATGTTGATTTACAGACGCAATGTCAATCATGTATATCTTTGATTATATGTTTAGTAAATAAATTATGAATATTATTACAGTGGTGTAGTGTATAGCACTTTCGCCTAGCAGCAAAAGGGTCGCAGGTTCGAATCCCGACCACAACACTACCTGCCTAAAGTTTGCATGTTCTCCCTGTGCCTGCGTGGGTTTACTCCGGGTGCTCCGGTTTCCTCCCACACTCCAAAGACATGCTGGTAGGTTGATTAGATCCTGTCTAAAATTACCCCTAGTATATGTATGTATGCATGTGAGTTAGGGACCTTAGATTGTAAGCTCCTTGAGGGTAGGGACCGATGTGAATGTACAATATATATGTAAAGCGCTGCGTAAATTGACGGCGCTATATAAGTACCTGAAATAAATAAATAATAAAAAAATAAATAAATTATTATAATCCATCAATCTATTTAATCTCCACCATTTTGCTTCACACAAAGTCCCACTCATCCTCCCAAGCGTCTTTACGCAATTTATTAATATCATTGTTCTCTTCTTGAAGAACTTTGGAGAAAAACCTGAAATAGTCAGACTCAACTTCCCTTGCCTTGTTTTGAAAGTTTAAAGCCCAAAATCCAGACGCAACTCTTTAGTTCAGTATAGAAAGGGTTAGGACTTCAGTCAATGATCTCCAGAAGATCCACAAGGCTCCCCGGATCCAAAGAGTAACCAAAGCATTATAGAAATTACACCCCCAAGATTGACCAATATCTATCTTGGACATCGGTGATATAAGATATCCTTCTTGGTCAGTTTAAAAATTAAGCACTGCAATATATGGGTAAAAAAAATAGTCACAACCTGTACATACCTCCATTACTTTAACGTAGTGTGTGGTCAAGGAGACAAACTGGCATGTCTAGACTTGGAGAACTTAAGCTGAAAACAAGTTCTTCAGTATGCAGACTTCTACAACCATGAAAGTTCCTAGCTAGGTCAACTGACTCAATGACCCCCCCACCCCTTCTGTAATTCTGATGATTTTCAGATTGCCTCAAGGTGCTTCAACGTAACTATCGCCAGTACCCCTGAAACAGAACCAGCTTGCAAAGTTCTTCCTCAGTTGGGGACTTGCCTTGATAATGACTATGGACTCCAACATTGGGACCATCAGTATCAGGAACTGGATGATGAAATCCAAAGGATCTTGGGACTTATATATTGTTGTGAGACTAATTATGAAACAAGAGAAGGACAAGAATGAGAGAATAAGAAACACGACCATTGATTTTATGAGGGCGACATGGACCTGAACATTGAAACCAGTCTGCCTGATGTTGTTGACGTGCTTCAGAAGAGATGACAGGGAGACCAGGAGTGAGAGGGCAATCCCAACTAATGGGAGGCAGGGACCAAGGATGATGGCACCGATCCTATAAAATGTATTGGATGCACCTTCAGTGATAGAACTCCCATTCTGTGTCCCATTCATAGAATATTGAACGGAGGCATTCACCAAATGACTCCACATGTATAAAAGGGCTGTGACCAGTGACCCGACTCCCGTCAGGAAGAGCACCTGAGGCAGGAAAGCCAACAGATTCCTCTTAATCCAGAGAAACATTCGGTGGCTGAAGTTGGCGATGAAGATGGAGTAATAGACGCTGAGCCAGGCCGTCATCCAGTAGCTGAAATGTACGTGGAAGACAATGAAAAAAAGTGTGATAGAATAAAAGGGTGACTCAAAATTATCTGTCAACCAAAAAGTCACACCATTTGCAATCCATGAACAGCGCATGGCCATTTTATTTATTCCCATGACGATGTGGATGAGGCTCCCTGGGTTCCTCTTACCACCTTCTGTCAGGCTTTTCCCATGGATGAAGACAATGTAGGAATTTAAATAAATGACCACCATGCCTTGCAGGAGGCAAACTGCCGACCAAATCCACCAGAGAGGAGACATGTCCTGTCCTGCCCGGGTTCCTGGCTCCGTCAGTGTGAGGGGGCCTGAGGTTGTCAGCTGGAATCTGACCAACGCCAATGCTCACTGAATCTTCTGTATCTGAGATCATGGAATCTGATGACATCACGAGGTGCTTTACATGGCGCTTGGCAGAAGGAAATCTCTTTTGCATGAGATGCAGGTTGATTTCTTTTTTTTTTTGATGTGTGATATCTCTCTACTTTTTAACCAGTTCTTTACTTAAGAAACACCAACTGATAGCTCTTTGGAGGATTTATACAAGTGTGTGCTACTAACTGGAAAACTGAACCATTGGGACAGTCTACCCACAAAGAATGATAACCATCACATTTACCAATAAATGTAAAACTTGTTCAGTGATCGTACATTTTCGTTTATCCTTGTGATCTGGAGCTGGTTCTTACTGGTTTGACATTTCAAGAAAGACACATAGGAACAGATCTCTCCCCATCCTTTGCTTTTTTTATCCTGTCATGTATTTTTCAGTCATGCCTGTGTAGCACCCGCTACCTTAAGTAGGTGCTAGTGTTAGGATTTTGGTTAGGAAAGGTAAATTTGGTCAGGCCTGATGGTTTTGATTCTGGGCTGGGAGTGGCTCATGGAGTGACTGGTGACTCACAGGCAGCAGCACTGGAACTTTCCCTTCCTTTTCAGAGGCTTCTGGAGTGTTCTAGAAGGAGAAAGGAGAGGAAGAGAAAGTGGAGCTGTCTGGGGTATTTGGGGAGCCCTGACCAATTCCCAATCTGGATTGGCAGGGGGCAGGCCTCCTTAAATATCTGGGGTCAGCCCAGTCAGGGAGAAGAGTTTGGGTGGAAGTTTGGAGATGGAGACGGAGTACTGAGGCTGTCGGGGCCTTAAGAGAGCCCCCAGTCTAGGGGGGAGGTGACCTCGGCCTGGGGCTTGGGTGCATCCAGGAGGAGAGTGAGATCTTGGAAGAGGCACATGAGAGAGCAAATGGAGGACAGTGGGAGAGTGTACTGCTGGACAGTAGAGTTGAGAGAACTTCTAGAAGTCCGGGTTCTGCTGGTTCGGCAGAACTTCGGGACAAAGTCCGGGTTCGGGTCCGGACAGAACCCGAACTTTGTCCCGGACCCCGAACCCCATTGAAATCAATGGAGACCCGGACTTTTAGGTACAAAAAGTGCTGTAAAATAGTCCTGGAAGGACTGCAAAAGGAAGGAAATGTGGGTAAGGGTGGGACAAGTGACCTACAAAGAAATGGGGACAGGGAAATAACTTTAAATATTTTTAAAAAAATAAAAACATAAAAAATGCAAAAATGGAGATCATCTTCAAAATGGGTCTGAAAAGTATAAATTAACATTAGAGGCCATAGAACTGTTCTAAAATCATCTTCAAACTGTGTCAAAAAAGTATAAATAAGCCGGGAGTACCCATATCACTGTTCTGCAAAATGTGTGTATCACTTTAAATGAAACCGGGAATCATTCCACATCTTTTATTCACACTTCTTTTTAAAATGTGTGTATCACTTTAAATGAAACCGTCAAACATTGCACATCTCTTCTGCACAATTATTTCAAGTGTGTGTGTCACTTTAAATCAAACCGTCAATCATTCAACATCTTTTATTCACACTTCTTTTTAAAATGTGTGTATCACTTTAAATCAAAACGTCAGTCATTGCACATCTGCTATTCACACACATGTGTTCTGCACCATAACAGATGTTCTTCACACATTCAATCTTTTCTTCATACATCTGGAAATAGAATAGAACACTTTACCTAAAACCGGGGAGAAACCATATACATG
>BLSH010281467.1:210343-224038 GCA_018402905.1 Glandirana rugosa | reverse complement strand
CCCTAGCAGTGGACCTCCTCTAGCTCCCCCTCTCACGGGACAGCCCTCAAAGGACGGACCCGCACAAAGTCACCGCCTTGAAGTTCCCAGCGTCGTCAGCGTGAGTACTACCCCGGGACCCCAGGTCGGTTGCACCCCTCCGTTCAGCGGGCGCGACGGAGGCGGAGGCGGTGGCCAAGATCCGGTACTGAGACATGGGGGCACTGCCTCCACTTCACACAGGGGAGAGCTCCTCCCGCTTCACTCAACTGGTCTTCAACTGATCAGCTGACTTTCTCCTCCACTCCAGTTTCCTCCTCCCGACATGGTGCTGCTTGGCGGAATGGGCAGAGCGCTGTGCCAGTAACAGTGAGTGCTCGCTCAGGCACAGTGTACATTGTCCAGAATCAGTGAGCGGTGGGCCCCCCCTCACATTGTACTACTATGTCCGGAACGTAATGTCCCAGTCATGGCCTAGAACCGGTGGCGGAGGCGGAGGCAGCGCGGGCGACTTGCCTCCCCACGTTGGCTGGACCCCAGGGCCCCATCATGAGTGCGACTGCTGCGACCCTTGAAGTTCCGCCACTGAAACACGCCCAGGCAGGAAACTCCCGACAGGGCACTCTCCCCCTCGATCTCCTCCAGGTGACGATCCCTCTTAGTGATTACGGGCGGTGTCCTATCCACAGAGCTCCTCAGTGACACGGATCATCTCATCACAAATATTTCCCCATGTCAGAGGGTAAAAGGGAGAGGCTTCATGGCGCCGTACATCCAAATAACTTACTAAAAAATACACTTAAGCAAACAGCAAAAGGTGAATTTCAAACAGCCATGGCTTCGGCCAGCGGGTGATACGTGGTGACGTCAAGAAATGCTGCTGGGTGGAGCAGTTTCTTAGTTTTTGTCAACAAATTTTGTAAATAAGTCATTTTTCTCCTTCATGAGGCTGCACTTATGGGCACTGATAGGTGGCACTGACATGCGGCACCGATGAGCACTGATAGAAGTCACTAATAGGTGGCACTGATATGCGGCACTGATGAGCACTGATAGAAGGCACTGATAGGTGGCACTGATATGCGGCACTGATGAGCACTGATAGAAGGCAGTGATAGGTGGCACTGATATGCGGCACTGATGAGCACTGATAGAAGGCACTGATAGGTGGCACTGATATGCGGCACTGATGAGCACTGATAGAAGGCACTGATAGGTGGCACTGATATGCGGCACTGATGAGCACTGATATGCGGCACTGATAGGTGGCACTGATAGGCGGCATTGATAGGTGGCACTGATAGGCGGCACTGATAGGCGGCACTGATGAGCACTGACAGAAGGCACTGATAGGTGGCACTGATATGTGGCACTGATGAGCACTGATAGAAGGCACTGATAGGTGGCACTGATATGCGGCGCTGATGAGCACTGATAGGCGGCACTGATGGGTGGCACTGATTGGTGGCACGGATAGGCAGCACTGATGGCCAAGACTGCTGGGTATCACTTATGGGCACTTATAGGTGGCACTGATGGGCGGCACAGATAGGCAGCACTGATCGGCACTGATTTGTGGCACTGATGATGCTGCACTGATGGGCACTGATGAGGCTGCATTTATTGGGCACTGATGAGGCGGCACTTATGGGCACTAATAGGTGGCACTGATGAACACTGATAGGCGGCACTGATGGGTGGCACTGATTGGCAGCACAGATAGGCGGCGCTGATGGCCACTGATGGATGTCACTTATGGGCACTGATAGCTGGCACTGATTGGCACTAATAGGTGGCACTGATGGGCGGCACTGATAGGCAGCACTGATAGGTACTGATTTGTGGCACTGATGGTAGTCACTGATGGGCACTGATGGGAGGCACTGATGGGCATTGAACAGCAGGCACTGATGGGCACTGAAAGGCAGCACTGATGGGCACTGATTGGTGTCACTGATGGGCACTGATTAGTGGCATTGATGGGCACTGCTGGGGATTTACTGTAATCAGGGCACTGATTACCTGTCCTGGTGTCCCCTTTGAGGAGATGCCGCTGATCGGTGCTCCTCGCCACACTGTGTCAGTTTGAGGCAAGAAGAGACGATTACCGGCCCTTCCACATTTACATGTGACCAGCTGTGATTGGACGCAGCCGATCACATGGTTAAAGAGCCACGTCATTGGCTCTTGACAGAGATTGGGGTCGTGCCGTGTGCTAGGAACATGTCTCGGCCGCAATCGCCACGCTGCGCGCCCCCCGCAGGCGAGTGAGCGGCTAGTGGTTAAAGTGCAACGTGTTTGGTATCTATTTACTCAGTGTAACATCATCTTTCATATTTCACAAAGAAAAATGTGGTTTATGTTGTGTATTTTTTTTTTTTAATTCCTTAAAGTGTATTTTTTCCAAACACAACGTGACATAAAATATTGCAATGACTGCCATTTTATTCTCTAGGGTGTCTGCTAAAAAATATCTATAATGCTTGAGGGGTTCTAAGTAATTTTCTAGCATAAAATTCTGATTTGAACTTGTAAACCACAATTGTCAGAAAAGGCTGTCCTGTCACATTCCTACCTGGGTGTGGCATTGGGTCGCCACCTTTTCTTCAAGCCAAACACAAACATTTTCATGGAGCACGGCAATATATTTTATAGCATAAACTATACATATATTTTGCAATTAAATAACAGTTCTAATCATATAAAGTTAATCACGAGAGTCCCCCTTTACATCAGAGTCCACAGAGTTCCCTTTTTATATCTGAATCCACAGACTTCCCCCTTTATACCTGAATCCGCAGAGTTCCCTTACACTGTAAGGGGGACGCTGCAGACTCTGATGTAAGGAAGAACTCTGGGGACTCTGGCATAAAGAATGCTCTGGGTACACTGATTTAAGAGGGAACACTGTGGTCTCTGGTGTAAAGGGGAACTCTGATGTAAGGGGGAACACTGCGGCCTCTGGTGTAAAGTGGAACTCTGATGTAAGGGGGACACTGTGGCCTCTGGTGTAAAGGGGAACTCTGATGTAAGGGGGAACACTGTGGCCTCTGTTGTAAAGGGGAACTCTGATGTAAGGGGGAACACTGTGGCCTCTGTTGTAAAGGGGAACTCTGATGTAAGGGGGGACACTGTGGCCTCTGGTGTAAAGGGGAACTCTAATGTAAGGGGGGACACTGTGGTCTCTGGTGTAAAGGGGAACTCTGATGTAAGGGTGAACACTGCGGCCTCTGGTGTAAAGGGGAACTCTGATGTAAGGGGGGACACTGCAGCCTCGGGTGTAAAGGGAAACTCTGATGTAAGGGGGGACACTGTGGCCTCTGGTGTAAAGGGGAATTTTGATGTAAGGGTGAACACTGTGGCCTCTGGTGTAAAGGGGAACTCTGATGTAAGGGGGAACCATGTGGCCTCGGTTGTAAAGGGGAACTCTGATGTAAGGGGGAACACTGCGGCCTCTGGTGTAAAGGGGAACTCTGATGTAAGGGGGACACTGTGGCCTCTGGTGTAAAGGGGAACTCTGATGTAAGGGGGAACACTGTGGCCTCTGTTGTAAAGGGGAACTCTGATGTAAGGGGGAACACTGTGGCCTCTGTTGTAAAGGGGAACTCTGATGTAAGGGGGAACACTGTGGCCTTTTGTGTAAAGGGGGACTCTGATGTAAGGGGGGACACTGCGGCCCTGGGTGTAAAGGGGAACTCTGATGTAAGGGGGAACACTGTGGTCTCTGGTGTAAAGGGGAACTCTGATGTAAGGGGGGACACTGTGGCCTCTGGTGTAAAGGGGAACTCTGATGTAAGGGTGAACACTGTTGCCTCTGGTGTAAAGGGGAACTCTGATGTAAGGGGGAATACTGCGGCCTCTGGTGTAAAGTGGAACTCTGATGTAAGGGGGAATACTGTGGTCTCTGGTGTAAAGTGGAACTCTGATGTAAGGGTGAACACTGTGGTCTCTGGTGTAAAGTGGAACTCTGATGTAAGGGGGAATTCTGTGGTCTCTGGTGTAAAGGAGAACTCTGATGTAAGGGGGGACACTGCGGCCTCTGGTGTAAAGTGGAACTCTGATGTAAGGGGGAATACTGTGGTCTCTGGTGTAAAGGAGAACTCTGATGTAAGGGGGAATACTGTGGTCTCTGGTGTAAAGTGGAACTCTGATGTAAGGGGGAACACTGTGGTCTCTGGTGTAAAGGAGAACTCTGATGTAAGGGGGAATACTGTGGTCTCTGGTGTAAAGTGGAACTCTGATGTAAGGGGGAATACTGCGGCCTCTGGTGTAAAGGGGAACTCTGATGTAAGGGGGAACACTGTGGCCTCTGGTGTAAAGGGGAACTCTGATGTAAGGGGGAATACTGAGGCCTCGGGTGTAAAGGGGAACTCTGATGTAAGGGGGAATACTGTGGCCTCGGGTGTAAAGGGGAACTCTGATGTAAGGGGGAACACTGCGGCCTCTGGTGTAAAGTGGAACTCTGATGTAAGGGTGAACACTGTGGTCTCTGGTGTAAAGGGGAACTCTGATGTAAGGGGGGACACTGTGGTCTCTGGTGTAAAGTGGAACTCTGATGTAAGGGGGAATACTGTGGTCTCTGGTGTAAAGGGGAACTCTGATGTAAGGGGGGACACTGTGGCCTCTGGTGTAAAGGGGAACTCTGATGTAAGGGGGAATACTGTGGCCTCTGTTGTAAAGGGGAACTCTGATGTAAGGGGGGACACTGTGGTCTCTGGTGTAAAGGGGAACTCTGATGTAAGGGGGGACGCTGTGGCCACTGTTTACTCACAATAGTAAACACTGAATGAATCCATTTTATTCATTAAAAATGGATGCTTATAACAATGAAATTCACTGGTATAAGCAATCATAATGTAAAAAAAAAAAATCCTGATCACTTCCCCAGAGTAGTACATTATATTGCTCTGGTAACAGTGTGCTAAAAAAAAAAAAACAGGAAAAAAAAAGAAAAAGTAATGAAAAAGGAAAATACATTTTTAATTTTTTTTTAAAAATTGTTTTTTTTTTTTACAAACGGTCACCATTCAGTGTCACTAATCACCGCCGCACCAGGTACATGGCGACACTGCATCTGGTGACAGTATGTGAAAAATATTAAAATGTGATTTTTTTTTTTTCATTTCTTCATTTTCCAAAAAATTGTGACAAAAAAATTCCAAGTTCAAAAAATTAAAAAAAATAATTAAAAAAATAAGCAAGCATAGCGTGGAAAAAAAAAATCCCGATCACTTCCCCAGAGTAGTACAATGTTACCATGGTAACGTTATATTGCTCTGGTCACAGTCAAAGAAAATCATAAAAAAAAGAAAAACAAATAATTTAAAAAAATATATAATAAAAAAAGGATTACTTTTTTTTTATTTTTTACATACCGTCAGCAGTCGGTGTCCCCGATCACCGCCACACAATGATGCTGCGTTGCACTGGTGACAGACAGTATGGGAAAAAAATACTAATTTTGTTGATAAAAAAACATTAAACTTCAAAAAACTCTTACTGAATGCCTCGGACTGTCTATTTTCCAAAAGGGGGTGATTTGGGGGGGGGGGGGGGTATTTGCACTGTCATGGCCTTTCAGGGCCTAAAGAAATGAGATTGGCCGTCACTACTTTAGGATTGGTGGATTGTCAGATATACAATATACACAGTATCTGACAAAAGTAAGTACACCCCTCACATATTTTATTCTATCTTTTCATGTGACAACACTGAAGAGCTGACACTTTGCTGCAATGTAAAGTAGTGAGTGTACAGCTTGTATAACAGTGTAAATTTACTGTCCCCTCAAAATAACTCAACACACAGCCATTAATGCCTAAACCACTGGCAACAAAAGTCAGTACACCCCTAAGTGAAAATGTCCAAATTGGGCTCAATTAGCCATTTTCCCTTCCCCGGTGTCATGTGACTCGTTAGTATTACAAGGTCTCAGGTGTGAATGGGGAGCAGGTATGTTAAATTTGGTGTTATCGCTCTCACTCTCTCATACTGGTCACTGGAAGTTCAACATGGCACCTCATGGCAAAGAACTCTCTGAGGATCTGAATAAAAGAATTGTTGCTCTACATAAAGATGGCCTAGGCTATAAGAAGATTGCCAAGACCCTGAAACTGAGCTGCAGCACGGTGGCCAAGACCATACAGCGGTGTAACAGGAGAGGTTCCACTCAGAACAGCGCCTCACCATGGTCAACCAAAGAAGTTGAGTGCTCAGCGTCATATCCAGAGGTTGTCTTTGGGAAATAGACGTATGATTGCTGCCAGCATTGCTGCAGAGGTTGAAGGGGTGGGGGGTCAGCCTGTCAGTGCTCAGACCATACGCCGCACACTGCATCAAATTGGTCTGCATGGCTGTCATCCCAGAAGGAAGCCTCTTCTAAAGATGATGCACAAGAAAGCCTGCAAACAGTTTGCTGAAGACAAGCAGACTAAGGACATGGATTACTGGAACCGTGCCCTGTGGTCTGATGGGACCAAGATAAACTTATTTGGGTCAGATGGTGCCAAGCGTGTGTGGTGGCAACCAGGTGAGGAGTACAAAGACAAGTGTGTCTTGCCTACAGTCAAGCATGGTGGTGGGAGTGTCATGGTCTGGGGCTGCATGAGTGCTGCCGGCACTGGGGAGCTACAGATCATTGAGGGAACCATCAATGCCAACATGTACTGTGCCCTACTGAAGCAGAGCTTCCCCTCCCTTCAGAGACTGGGCCACAGGGCAGAATTCCAACATAACGACCCCAAACACCTCCAAGACGACCACTGCCTTGCTAAAGAAGCTGAGGGTAAAGGTGATGGACTGGCCAAGCATCTCCAGACCTAAACCCTATTGATCATCTGTGGAAGGTGGAGGAGCACAAGGCCTCTAACATCCACCAGCTCTGTGATTCCGTCATGGAGGAGGGGAAGAGGACTGCAGTGCCAACCTGTGAAGCTCTGGTGAACTCCATGCCCAAGAGGGTTAAGGCAGTGCTGGAAAATAATGGTGGGCACACAAAATATTGACACTTTGGGCCCAATTTGGACATTTTCGCTTAGGGTGTACTTACTTTTTCTGATACTGTATATATCCCATAGTTTGTTGACTCTACAGCTTTCCTACAGAATAAATAATATTCACTGATTTGGGGGCTTTTCACCAAAGAAATAGAGCAGAATACATTTTTACCAACATTTATGAAGAAAGATTATTTATTTGCAAAATGTTATACCAGAAATAAAGAGAAACGTGTTCTTTTTTTCAAAATCTTTTTGTTTATTTAGCAAAAAATAAAAAAATGCAGTAGTGATTAAAAACCACGAAAAGAAAATTCTATTTGTGTGAAAAAAAATGATAAAAATCTCACATGGTTACAATGTTGCATGAACGCGCAATTGCCATTGAAAGTGCGGCAGCGCTGAAAGCTAAGAATTGGCCTGGGCAGGAAGGGGGAGGGGAGTGCCCGGTATTGAAGGGGTTAAAACTATGGGATGAATAGCTGACAACCCCACCCCCCCACCAATACTCAATAACACAACCGTTGCTGAAATAAAGCACCTTTGTCTTGGAGCAATGAGAAGGAAATGGGGATGTGGGTCGGTCTCCCAACCGAAGGCCCCATACAATGATTTTAAAGGACTATTGGGTCCCCCACTTACCAACCGGAAGGTTTTGCAGCTTTAGGACCGGAGCACTTTTTGCGATTCGGCGCTGCGTCGCTTTAACTGACAATTGCGCGGTCGTGCGGCGTTGCACCCAAACAAAATTTGCGTCCTTTTTTCCCCACAAACAGAGTTTTCTTTTGGTGGTATTTGATCACCTCTGCGTCATTTCTGATCGCCGCTATAAACAAAAGAAGAGCGACCATTTTGCAAAAAAAACCCAAATTTCTTACTTTTTGCTAAAATTCAAATCCAAAAAAAAAATATAAAAAAACATTTTTTTTCACCGTTTTTGGCCGATTTATATTCTTCCTCATATTTGCAATAAAAAAAATTGCAATCAGCGTTTATTGATTGGTTTGCGCAAAAGTGGCCGCGTTTACGGATGGTGAGAATTCATTTCTGGGGTTTTTATTTATTTATTTTTTTACTAGTAATGGCGGCGATCTGCGATTTTTTTAGCGGGACTGCGATATTGGGGCGGACATGTCGGAACATTTTTGACACTTTTTTGGGACCAATGACATTTATTCAGCGATCAGAAATTTAAATGTCCACTGATTACTGTGTAAATGTCATTGGCAGTGAAGGGGTTAACCTGCAGGGGGAGATCTAGGGGGTAACTGTGTTCCCTGGGTGTTCTTACTGTGGGGGGGTTGGGCTAACATGGGCATGAGAGATCCCAGTGACAGGGATCAGTAGATCTCTCATGCCCCACTGACAGGGCGGGGAACCGCCGTGTTCACATCGGCGGTTCCCCGTGTTTTCTCTGTCGCCGCTCATTGCGGCTCGCCGGCGGACATCGGGTCCGCCCGAGCCGCGGGCACACTCCCCAGGAGTGCGGCGGGTGCGCGCGCGCCCCCTGGTGGCCAAATGCGAATTGCCGCTTATTTATGGCGATTCGCGCAGGGCTCCCCGACTGCCGCCGTGAAAAGACGGCCCGCGGTAGGGAACCTGTTAAAATCATTATATGGGGCCTTCGGTTGGGGGACCGACCCACATCTCCTTTTCCATAATTGAACATTTGGATGAGGTACCTTATTACCCTTGTATGGTTATACTAAACTTGAGACACCTGAATTCCAGGAGAAATGAGAGTCGTAGATGAATGTTTGGGGTAGGCAAACATTTATTGGGTTGTCTATAAAATTGTAAATAACTAATATAGGAGGATCACAAGAGCTAAATAATCAATCATACATGCATGACTTTATATTACATTCTAGATACCTATAGTACCATAAAACAAATATACAGGGGCGGACTGACCATAAGGGCACTTGCTCATTGCCCGAGGGCCCTTGGTCAGTAGGGGGCCCCATGAGATGCTCCTGGTACTTAAGTCCCAAGGAATCTGTGCTGATCCTGGAGCTCAGTGCTGGACCAAGTACCAGCGCTGAGCTCCGGTACCTGGCCTGACAGGGGCAAACTAGCGTGGGCACTCGGAACACCTTTCGCACATCTGTAGGGGCGAACGTATGTAATGTGGGGGCAGTGCAATAAGTAGGTGGTGTTTTGTTTGGCTGGAGTGTGGTCAGGGACGCAGGGGGGGGGCCCATGATCTTCTATTGTCTGGGGGCCCCATGGGTTGTCAGTCTGCCCCTGCAAATATACGTATATTATATTATATACCTTTCTATGAAATAGGAATGCCTCATGTGTACGATAGCGCTGGACTATTAGAAGAAGTAAAAATTGATTTTGATGGACCTACTGTAAAGTGTTTTTTTTCCTTCAAAGAAGCAGATCCCTGATTGAATTATAGTTATGTAGCCCCTGTTCTGGTCCACCTCATAGCAACAAAGCCCTTGCCAGACGGTAAAGTCTTGGATGTGTTAGGAGGAGCACCTAGTAAGAAGCTCATCTCACCTGAAGGACTTTTTGAAACATTTAGTGCTGTCAGGAGATGTTAGTCTTCGTCAAGCCTTAAAGGAGAAGTACAGGGAAAGCTGATTTGGCTGCACTTCTCCTGTGAATCACAGAAGGGCAGTTCTTTCTGCACTACTGTGACCTGTTTTCAGCAGACAGCGGGCTGAAGAGGACATCACAGAGCCGAGAAAGATTCAGGCTTGGGAAAGATTGAGACCATGTGGTCCTCATCCGCCCACATGCCTGGACCAGCACCCGGCTCAGCCTCACTCTTTTAACACAGGTCCCCTAGTGAATTTTGTCGTGATTTTATGAACATCTTCTGCTCAAGCCCTGAAGAGGGGGGAAGAATTTGCCCCCCCCCGAAATATGTTGGCTGTATCTGATACTTTTAACCATTAACTGTTCTAAAAGGTCCTTCAAGTGGGATGAATTTTTGTACCAAGGTTGCCGGTTTAAACATATCCAAGAATTTACTAGGAATGGGACCGTGGGCTCCATTCACAAAAGCATTTTGCATGCGGTATGTAGATGTACAGACACATTTTCCCTAAATACCGCATGCCATCCTGAAGCTGTCAATTCCCTATAAAGTTGTGCTTTATTTACCGCGAAATGCTAAAAATACTCGGTACATGCCGCTTAAAACAGGAGTGAAACTCAATTCACAGAAGGAAATAAATAATTAAACGCATGCAGTAGTTAAGTAGTGTTTAAGGCATTCACAGAATGTGTACTGGTTGTTAAGGAGCGGGCGGCCGCCACGTCCTTAACAACTGAAGAGTCAGCAGCTGTTGGCAGGGTTCCCCGCTGACAGCTGAATGTAAGAAAAAAAGAAGACTTGACGGCAATTAAAGCTCAAGGAAAATAAAAATGGCGTGGGGTCATCCCCAATCCATACCAGGCCGTTCAGGTCTGGTATGAATTTTGAGGGGAGAATCCATGCCAATATTAAAAAAAATGCATGGGGTGCCCCCCAAAATCCTTGGCAATTCCTTCTCTGAGAAAGCAGCCCAACAGGTCAGAAAAGGGGGGACCTATACAGGTCTGGTGGCCCAGGGATCTTAGTCCTTCCGACGTCCGGACATCCATTTTTGTTGCATGTTGTTTGTAACCCTATGTGTGGGAGTTGTCTGTGGTCCCTCAGTTTTGTGTTCCCCTTTTTGCATAGCAACAAACTGAGCTGTAGATACGGCTCTTAGTCGATTGTATATTTTATGATATATTCTAATAAATAATAATAATATTTTAGCAGCGACCTGTATTATTTGTATGACGTATATAGAGCCATCTTTGGTTCCCACCTGGGGCCATTTTTTGTTCTAGTTGTTGCTGGGCTACTTTACGTCTCACCTATATGGTATAACAGAGTCACATTGATTACTTTATATACTAGCAGTTTCACTACTGCTTATTTGTTTTGGCACTCCTGTGATTAGGAGCCTCTTTGGGCTCTTCCTTCTCATGTTTGGTCCTTCATTGCTTGATCTCAGGTGTGTAATTTTCATTTTTATTCACTACATATGAGTATCACCATTATTACCTCTTGGACATAATATATACACTTTTTATGAGTTATACCTTTGACCTGGCTCCCACACTTGCCCCTGGGAGGGCTTTACGTCTACCTGGCCTTCTTGTGGACTGGTCGGGCCTGGTTGGGGGGGTGAGTGGCCCCCCTGTGTTCCTCTTGTGGGAGGCTTCCCTGGGTGGACTGTCTGGATGGCGGACTACTACTGTCTAGGCACTGCCCGATTTGGGACTCCTTTGGATGTAGATCATCCTTGTGGGGGCCCCAAGTCGGGGATTGCGTATAATAATAATGTAACTGTATCTGTTTTTTGTAGAATTCTCATAAAACTGAAACTGCTCTTTCTGACGAAACACGTAAAAGCCCAAGCTGGATGAACCTCGTCTAGACCCACTTCCTTGAGGATCCTTATACACCAGGTCCTTTAGCTGCCAGTTTCAGATGTCTTGTTTGTATAACACATGCCTGCTTTTTGTATTCTATAGCCCAAATATGTAGGGCAATGTGAAATTAAGAAACTTGTTGTAATAAAACTATTGTTTTTTATTCAATTGAGTAACTATTTCTGCGTACCGTTAAAGCCCTTGGTTGCCTCTACCTCTAAATCTTCACATACTGTCTAGGACGTTGGTACTTTATCATAATAACAGCTGGTGGCTTAACATAGTTAAACCCAGGAGCAAACAAATGTCATATATTGCAACTTAGCAGTTCTTAGTAAAAACAGTTATTGCAAAACAGCCAAACCCTGTCAGGATAACAGTTGAGTCCAGAAAGCTACAATGTACTTTTAAAGGTTGCCTCAGTGTCATTCATATAGACCAGATTTCTGCAGATGGTAAAGTTTTCCCAGTGGTGGGTCCTAAGATGGGCCAATAGCCAAACCACATGCTGTTTTTTTTATTTTTTCATTTACAACCATGAGGGACGAATGAAACATTGGGGGGTGGACCACTGGTTCAGTCCTTTCCCCATACTGGGATAATTACATACATGATATGTTCTAGGCAGAGATCTGCTCAGCTGTGAGCCCCATGTGGTCTACAGCACTGCAGAATGGTATTAGTTATTTCAGTTGATAGATCAATTAGGTCAGATAGGTTTGTGTCCATTTTATTTATCAGGTCACAGCACAAGTGTTTCAAATAAATTGTCCATGCTGTCCAGAAGATGAATTATGGTCAAGACACCTGGCATATCATAGGGTCACCTTCCGTTTCTGACAGCCAATTCTGAAAATGGGCCTTGGGCAGATTAAGTTTGACCTTCAGAAACTTTAACTGTTCCCTTCTTGAAGAACTTGAAAATAAAGTTGAAATGTTTACAGTCTACTTCCCTCGCCTCGTCCTGGAAGATTAAAGCCCCAAAAAAGAAAACAGACAAATCTCAGGGTTTGTGGCAATCAGTGTTGAAAATGATTCTTGTGCAGATCAAGGTTAATGTTCAAAACTTGAACTTCATTATTCTCTTCTTGAAGGACTTGGAAGTAAAGATTAAAGCCCCAAAATAAGACAACAAACAAATCCCAGGGACCCCTTCTGTTTGCAGCAGACATTGCTGGAAAAGGGTCTTGGGCAGGTCAAGTTTGACCTTCAGAACGTGAACCTTATTATTTTCTTCTTCAAGGACTTGGAAATAAATCTGAAATGTTTACACTTAGCTTCCCCCACTGTTTCTTGAAAGATTAAAGCCCAAAAAAAAAGACAACAGACAAATCTCGGGGTCACTTTCTGTTTGCAGCAGTCAGTGCTGAAAATGGGTCTCAGGCAGATCAAGGTTGACCTTCAGAACTTAAACCTCGTTATTCTCTTCTTGCAGGACTTGGAAATAAATCTGAAATGTTCACATTTAACTTCCCTTACCTTGTCCTGAAAGATTAAAGCCCCAAAAAAGACAACAGACAAACCTCAAGGTCACCTCCTGTTTGCGGTATACAATGTTGAAAATGGGCAACTCTCAGTTGACCTTTGGAACTTGAACCTCATTATTCTCCTTTGGAATTACTTGGAAATAAATCTTAAATGCATGCACTTAACTTTTCTCACCTTGTCCTGAAAGATTAAAGTCCCTCCCCCCAAAAAAAACAACAGAAAAACCTCGGAGTCGCCTTCTGTTTGCTGCACTCAGTGCTGAAAATGGGCCTTGGGCAGATCAAGTTTGACCTTTAGAAGTTGAACCTCATTATGATCTTCTTGAAGAACTTGGAAATAAATCTGAAATGTTTACACTTAGCTTCCCTCACTGTTTCTTGAAAGATTAAAGCCCAAAAAAAAGACAACAGACAAATCTCGGGGTCACTTTCTGTTTGCAGCAGTCAGTGCTGAAAATGGGTCTCAGGCAGATCAAGGTCGACCTTCAGAACTTGAACCTCGTTATTCTCTTCTTGAAGGACTTGGAAATAAATCTGAAATGTTCACATTTAACTTCCCTTACCTTGTCTTGAAAGATTAAAGTCCCAAAAAAGACAACAGACAAACGTTAAGGTCACCTCCTGTTTGCGGTATACAATGCTGAAAATGGGCAACTCTCAGTTGACCTTTGGAACTTGAACCTCATTATTCTCTTTTGGAATTACTTGGAAACAAATCTTAAATGTATTCACTTAACTTTTCTCGCCTTGTCCTGAAAGATTAAAGCCCAAAAAAAGACAACAGACAAACCTCATGGTCACCTTCT
>BLSH010281467.1:185909-197693 GCA_018402905.1 Glandirana rugosa | reverse complement strand
TTGGGCTTTGGGCCTTCAGGAAGGGGTGCTGAGGGCACTGCAGGTGTGGAGGGATTCGCTTGTATGAGGTGTCATTCAAGCTCATGTGGCGGGTCAAGGGGTCTTTGGGGGATCTGTGAGTAATTACAGTGTGATAATATGGGGGGCCCATCTAGGGTATGGCGCTCACACCTGGTTAGTGGTGTTTCTCACAGGGGCTAGGTCCTCTGGGGGAAGGGAATATTGAAAGTATGTGTCGGAACGTCTTCGAGACGGTTGGGGTACGGCTGAAGACATGGACGGTTACGTTTAAAATTGGGCTTTATAGACACCCAAAGACCCCTTTGTGTTTAGGCATTATATGGTTTATGTTTTAATGTGTTGTATATTATTTGGTTAATAAAATTGGCTGCTGTGGCCATTTAAACCCATGTCACGCAGTTTGTGTCTTTATTTATAATGGTAAGCACCCAGGTTGACGAATACTTTAGTCATGACTTTTAGAGCTTGAGCCTTATTGTTCTCTTCTTATAGGACTTTGAAAATAAACATTAAATAGTCACACTCAACTTCCCTCACCTTGACTTACAAGATTAAAGTCCAAAACCTTTTACAAAATAGAAAGGTTTAGGACCTCAGTCAATGAGCACCAGAAGATCGGCTAAGCTCTACAGATCCAAAGAATAACCAAAGCATTGTACAAGTCACACCTCCGAGATTGTCCAATATCTTTCTTTGACATCGGTGATATGAAAGATATCCTTAAAAAAAAAGCACTGCAATATATGGATAGATAAAAAAGGCCCAACCTGTACATACCTCCATTACTTTAACATAGTGATAAGCTGTGTTTAGTCAAGGAGACAAGCTGGCATTTCCGGGACATTGAGAATTTAGGTCTAGTTATCTGATAAACAGTATAAGTTCTTCAGCATGCACACTTCTACAACCATGAAAGTTCCTAGCTAAGTCAACTGACACAATGACCCCCCCCCCTTCTGTAATTCTGATTATTTTCAGATTGCCTCAAGGTGCTTCAACTTAACTATCACCAATCCTCCTGAAACAGAACCAGAATGGAAATTTCTTCCTCAGTTGGGGACTTGCCATGATAATGACTATGGATTCCATTGTTGGGACCATCAGAATTAGAAACTGCATGATGAAATTCAAAGGATCTTTTGACTTATATATGGTTGTGAGATTAATCATGTAACAGGAGAAGGACAAGAATGAGAGAATGAGAAACACAACCATTGCTTTTATGAGGGTAACGTGGACCTGAACATTGAAACCAGTCTGCCTGATGTTGTTGAGGTGCTTCAGAAGAGATGACAGGGAGACCAGAAGGGAGATGGTAATACCAATTAATGGAAGGCAGGAGCCAAGGATGATGGCACCGATCCTATGAAACATAATGGATACATCTTCAATAATAGAACTCCCATTCTGTGTCCCATTCATAGAATATTGAATGGAGGCATTCACCAAATGACTCCACATGTATGAAAGAGCTATGGCCAGTGACCCAAGTCCTGTCAAGAAGAGCACCTGAGGCAAGAAAGCCAACAGATTCCTCTTAATCCAGACAAACATTCGGTGACTGAAGTTGGCGATGAAGATGGAGTAATAGACGCAGAGACAGGCTGTCATCCAGTAGCTGAAATGGATGTGGAAGGCAAGGAAAAAAAGTGCAACAGAATAAAAGGGTGTTTCAAAAATATCTGTCAACCAAAAAGTCACATCATTTGCAATCCAAGAACAGCGCATGACCAGTTTATTTATTCCCATGACGATGTGGATGAGGCTCATCGGATTCCTCTTACCACTTTCTGTTAGGCTTCTTGCATGGAAGAAGACAATGTAGGAATTTAAATAAATGGCCACTAAACCTTGCAAGAGGGAAAATGCCGACCAAATCCACCAGAGAGGAGACATGTCCTGTCCTGCCCGGGATCCTGGCTCTGCCAGTGTGAGGGGACCTGAGGTCGTCAGCTGGAATCAATGAACGCCAATGCTCACTGAATCTTCTGTATCTGAGATGATGGAATCTGATGACGAGGTGCTTTACATGGCGCTTGGGAGAAGGACATCTCTTTTGCATGAGATGCAGGTTAATTTCTTTTTTTTTTTAATGCGTGATATCTCTCTACTTTTTAACCAGTTCTTCACTTAAAACATAAGTCATGTGTACTGATAGCTCCTTAGGGGATTTATACAAGTTCCATTTATATAAGTGTGTGCTACTAACTGAAACATTTGGACAGTCTACCCACGGAGATTAATAATGATCATATATGGTAACTACATCTAGGAGAAGGACAAGATTGAGAGAACGAGAAACATGACCATTGGTTTTATGAGGGTAATGTGGACCTGAATATTGAAACCAGTCTGACTGACGTTGTTGTCGTGCTTCAGAAGAGATGACAGGGAGGCCAGGAGGGAGATGCCAGGAATTGGAAGGCGGGAGCCAAGGATGATGGCAATGGTCTTACATTAATAAGTAAGGGAAACATCTTCAATGGGTTTTCCATTTGTAGAATCATAAATGAGGGAAAATAGCTTGTATCTCTACATGTATACAAGAAGAGCTATGACCAGTGACCCGACTCCCGTCAGGAGAAGCACCTGAGGCAGAAAAGCCAACAGATTCCTCTTAATCCAGAGACATTTTTGGTGACTGAAATTGGGGACGAAAGTGGAGTAGTAGACACTGAGCCAGGCCATAGCTCCCAACTGTCCCTGATTTTGAGGGACTGTCCCTGATTTGGCAGGGAGATGAGAAGGGAGATGACAATGCCAGTAAATGGAAAGCAGGAGCCAAAGATGCTGGCACCGATCTTATAAAAACAAGCAAGGGGAACATCTTCAATGGTTGTTCCATTCGTAGAATTATGTATGAGGGAAAATAACTGGCATCTCCACATGTGTGCAAAAAGACCTACGGCCAGTGACCCGACTCCCATCAGGAGAAGCACCTGAGCCAGGAAAGCCAACAGATTCCTCTTAATCCAGAGAAACATTCGGTGACTGAAGTTGGCAATAAAGATGGAGCAATAGATGCAGAGCCAGGCCGTCAGCCAATAGCTAAAACATATGTGGAAAGCAATAAAGTAGAGATATAGTAAAACGGTAAATTAATAATATCTGGCAACCAGTATTTCACATCATTTACAATCCAAAGCCACTTTATTTATTCCCATGACAATGTGAATGAAGCTAATCGGATTCCTCTTACCACCTTCAGTTAGGCTTCTTGCATGGAAGAAGGCAATGTAGGGATTGAAATAAATGACCACCAAACCTTGCAAGAGGGAAAATGCCGACCAAATCCACCAGAGAGGAGACATGTCCTGTCCTGCCCGGGATCCTGGCTCTGTCAGTGTGAGGGGACCTGAGGTTGTCCAAACGCCAATGCTCACTGAATCTTCTGTATCTGAGATGATGGAATATGATCGAACGAGGTGCTTTAGATGACGCTTGGAAGAAGAAAGTCTCTGTTGCATCAGATGTAGGTTTATTTTTATTTTAGAGGAGTGATATCTCACTACTTTTTAACCAGTTCATTACTTAAAGCATAAGCTATATATTTATAGTTTTCACAGGGTCCCAGGTCCACTTCCTCTCCTAGAGCTACAGAGCCAGAAGGAAGTTCATCTTCCTCCCCCTCCCTCTCGGCGATTTTCTGGGACGCGTCACAGGTCCCAGAAGATACGCCGGACATTCACAAGGCGCCTCAGAAGACACGCCGGGCATTCACAAGGTGCCTCAGAAGACACGCCGGCCATTCACAAGGCGCCTCAGAAGACACGCCGGCCATTCACAAGGCGCCTCAGAAGACACGCTGGGCATTCACAAGGCACCTCAGAAGATACGCCGGCCATTCACAAGGCACCTCAGAAGACACGCCGGCCATTCACAAGGCGCCTCAGAAGATACGCTGGCCATTCACAAGGCACCTCAGAAGATACGCTGGCCATTCACAAGGCGCCTCAGAAGACACGCCGGGCATTCACAAGGCGCCTCAGAAGATACGCCGGCCATTCAAAAGGCGCCTCAGAAGAAACACCGGCCATTCACAAGGCGCCTCAGAAGATACGCTGGCCATTCACAAGGCACCTCAGAAGATACGCCAGCCATTCACAAGGCGCCTCAGAAGACACGCCGGCCATTCACAAGGCGCCTCAGAAGATACGCCGGCCATTCACAAGGCGCCTCAGAAGATACCCGGACCATTCACAAGGCAACTCAGAAGACACGCCGGCCATTCACAAGGTGCCTCAGAAGATACACCAGCCATTCACAAGGCGCCTCAGAAGATACACCAGCCATTCACAAGGTGCCTCAGAAGATATGCCGGCCATTCACAAGGCGCCTCAGAAGATACGCCGGCCATTCACAAGGCGCCTCAGAAGATACTCCGGCCATTCACAAGGCGCATCAGAAGATATGCCGGCCATTCACAAGGCGCATCAGAAGATACGCTGACCATTCACAAGGTGCTTCAGAAGATACGCTGGCCATTCACAAGGCGCCTCAGAAGATATGCCGGCCATTAACAAGGCACCTCAGAAGATATGCCGGCCATTCACAAGGCGCCTCAGAAGATACGCCGGCCATTCACAAGGCGCCTCAGAAGATATGCTGGCCATTCACAAGGCACCTCAGAAGATACGCTGGCCATTCACAAGGCACCTCAGAAGATATACCGGCCATTCACAAGGCGCCTCAGAAGATATGCTGGCCATTCACAAGGCGCCTCAGAAGACACGCCGGCCATTAACAAGGCACCTCAGAAGATACGCCGGCCATTCACAAGGCGCCTCAGAAGATATGCTGGCCATTCACAAGGCACCTCAGAAGATACGCCGACCATTCACAAGGCACCTCAGAAGATATACCGGTGCCGCCGAGGGGAGGGGAAGAAGAGCGAGTCTTCGGGCGACCTTATCGCTGGAGCGAGGGACAGGTGAGCGTCCGATTGTTAAAAGTCAGCAGCTTCACTTTTTGTAGCTGCTGACTTTTAACCGGGTGGAACTTCACTTTAAGGCACCTTTTATGGTGCGTGCTGCTAACTGAACAAATTTAAAGGGGGGTTACTGGTAAAAACACGTTGTAAAGTTGAACCCTTTCGCGGCCTCAGGGTAAAACAAATCTACAGTTGTATGCAAAAGTTTAGGAACCCCTGACAATTTCCATGATTGTCATTTATAAATATTTGGGTGTTTGGATCAGCAATTTCATTTTTGATCGATCAAATAACTGAAGGACACAGTAATATTTCAGTCGTGAAATGAGGTTTATTGGATTAACAGAAAATGCACAATATGCATCAAAACAAAATTAGACCGGTGAAAAAATTTGGGCACCCCAACAGAAAAATCCCATCAATATTTAGTAGATCTCCTTTATCAGAAATAACGGCCTCTAGACGCTTCCTATAGCCGGTAATGAGTACCGGCCACACCGCCCCACAGCATGATGGAACCTCCACCAAACCTCCACCAAATCTTACCGCGGGTAGCAAGGGTTTTTCTTGGAACGCTGTGCTCTTTTGAGAAAGAAGCCTTTTCTGCATGCACGCCGCAAACCGAGTCGCTTGAGGGACGCAAACGCACATTTGGACACGCCAGCTTCATTTTGGTCATAACAAGGGGGCGTTACGCAATCAGTTACCGAATTCAAAAGGTTTTTGAATCAGAATCGTTTTCCAATCCAAAAGGATTCGACTGAAAAGGATTTGAATTCCAAAACGATTCTCATTCGAAAACTTTTTGAATTCGAAATTGATTCGCAATCTTTTCGAATGGATTCAGAAATATATTGAGGAAACAAATTCTGAAAACGGATTACATTTTCCTATTTCCAAGGGGAATGGGGGACGGAGTGGAGGAACAGAATGGAAAAAGATAGAATAAAACAGAGGGGAATATAACAGAAAATGGAAGAATATAATGTGGGGAGGGGAGCAGAGCTGTTGTATTCTATTCTTTTGTTTTCTGTTATATTCTTTTCTAGTCTATTTTTTTTCTGTTCTATTCCTTTGTTTTCTATTCTATTTTGTTCTCTTTGGAAATTGGAAAACTATTCGAATTCAAGGACTTTTCAAATTCGAAAAGTATTCAAAAACAATTCGAAATGATTCAAATTCAAATTTCATCCAAATTTTTTTGGAACGAAACGGCACGTGTGCACACAAAACCTCCGGCAGCACTGAACGCCCGCTGGATGCAGGGCAGCTCAGCAGCTCAGGTTTCATACTGGGCAAGTTCTGGCCAGTGGTCCATTCTCATGACCCAGAAGCCCAGTGGATCGTCTACTGGAAAGCTCTCCATCTCTATTTTTGCCCCTAAAATAATCCTCCACCATTTGATTTGGGCGATGGGAGGTTGAAGCTGACAGCCCTGGGCACCGAGGACTAAAAATCTTTTAAAGTGAATCACTGAGGCCGCCCCCTTCTCCGCCGCTTCTCCAACAGAAGCCTCAACCCCTTAAAGCAGTAGTAAACCCATCCATTTAACAGTTCCATTTCCGGCACTCCCATTGGTTGTGCTCTAAACCAAACTGCCAAACCATCCAATGGCTGGTGTCATAGCTGATCACATGTGCAGCATCACGGCAGTTGTAGGTTAAACAAAGACCAAGATGGCGGCTTCCTTGGCTGGAAATGATAGGAGGGTTTAGCACCACTTTACCCACTTGCCGACCGCCGATCAGCATTTGACGGCGGCAAAGTGGCTCTGTAAGACGAATCGCCGTCATATGAAGGCGGCCGCCAGATCGTGCACAGTGAGCGTGCGCGCGCCGCCGGAGGCATGCCTGCGCGCTCACTGTGTCCGGGGAGGGCCAGGGAGCGGGTGCGGCAGAGTCGATCTCTGCCGGCCACCCGCGATGCCCCCCCCCGGAGTGAAAGAACGGAGGTCGGTGTAAGTAAACACGGACCTCCGTTCTGTGAAGGGGGAAGGGCTGTGATCACTTCCCTTCCCCAGCTAGGGCAGTCCCTATACAGTTAGAACGCCCTTAGAGCGCCCCCTGCAGGTTAACCCCTTCACTGCCAATGGCATTTACACAGTAATCAGTGCATTTTTATAGCACTGATCGCTGTATAAATGCCAATGGTCCCAAAAAAGTGTCAAAATGGTCCGACATGTCCGCCCCAATATCGCAGTACCGCTAAAAATCGCAGAACGCCGCCATTAATAGTAAAAAATAAAAAAAAAATAAAAACACAAAAATTAATTCTCATCATCCGTAAATGCGACCACTTTTGCGAAAACCAATCAATAAACGCCGATTGTGATTTTTTTAATCACAAATATGAGGAAGAATATAAATCGGCCAAAACCGATGAAAAAATGTTTTTTTATATTTTTTTTTTGGATTTGTATTTTAGCAAAAAGTAAAGAATTTGGGTCTTTTTGAAAAATTGTCGCTCTTCTTTTGTTTATAGCGGCGATCAGAAATGACGCAGCGGTGATCAAATACCACCAAAAGAAAGCTCTATTTGTGGGAAAAAAAGGACGCAAATTTCGTTTGGGTGCAACATCGCACGACCGCGCAATTTTCAGTTAAAGCGACGCAGTGCCGAATCGCAAAAAGGGCTCCGGTCCTAAAGCTGGAAATCCTTCCGGGGCTGAAGTGGTTAAGCCACCATTCTTTACATTTCTTCTTTACAAGTTAAAAACTGTTTTTTTTTTGCTAATAACTTACTGAGAACCCCCAAACATTATAAATATTTTTTTAAACACCCTAGAGAATAAAATGGCGATCGTTGCAAAACTTTTTGTCGCACGGTATTTGTGCAAAGGTCTTTCAAGCGCGTTTTTTTTTGTTGGAAAAATTTCACTTTTTTGAGTTAAAAAATAAGACAGCAGTAAAGTTAGCCCAATTTTTTTGTATATTGTGAAAGAGGATGTTAAATAGATACCATACACGTTAGGGTTGAAAACTGCGCACACTTGCAGAATGGCGACAAACTCCGGTACTTAAAAATCTCCATAGGCGACGCTTTAAAAAATTTTTTAACGATTACCAGGCTAGAGGTGCAGAGGAGGTCTTTTGCTAGAATTATTGCTCACACTCTGGCGATCGCGGCGATACCTCACTTGTGTGGTTTGAACACCGTTTTCATATGTGGGCGCCACTTACGTATGCGTTTTCTTTGCTGCGCAAGCTCGCGGGAACGGTGACGCTTTAAACATTTTTTTATTTTTATTTATTTTATTTTTTATTCTTAACACTGTTCCATTGAAAAAAAAAATCTGATCACTTTTATTGCTATCACAAGGAATGTAAACCTCCCATGTGATAGTAATATATGGTGACAGGTCCTCTTTATGGAGAAGACCCCCCCATCCCTCCTTCACACTTGCATTACACCCATTGTGCCTAGTAACCTGCACCCTGAGGAGGAATGTCAGCTTTCCTTGACTCTGGGGGTCACCATCAAGCCTCTGGAGGTCGGGGAGCCCGCTACATGTATAAGACATGGGGGCAACTGAGTACCGGTAGGCCTGCTTGCCTTATGGGAAAGGGGGCTGCTATAGGTGAAGAACACAGTAGCCAGCTATAGTGTCTGACCACCTGCGTTGGGGGTAAGGGTGACACCACTCCACTCGCCATCACCACTCCCGTCTAAAGAAAGGCCAAGCAGGAGCGGGGAATCGCATTAAGGAAGGGTGGTCTTCAGGTGGAGACGTGTTGTACGCAGTCACTTTGCTGAAAACCACATTGGGTTAATATTTGGTATTCTATAGGTTAACATGCATTGGATTAAGGCACTCTGTGTATTTTAAATGGGTTGCCAATGCCCCACAAAGCACAACATGGATTTGCACTTCTTACAATTGTTTTACCCTTGCCCAGCTTCTGGCCTTATAATAATGCAGGTTGGTGGCTATCTGTGAGACCTCCAAAGCTGGGTCAGATGACGTTTACTGATAACACAGCTAGGGATCACAGCTAAAGCTGTCCTGACCAGGGATTGGCGAACGGTTCGGCAGCAGCATGAGTTGCCTGTTCGGCCGCTCGCTGAACACCCGAATTTGCAGGGTGTTCGTCCTGATGAACCCCCTGCGCTGCACAGTGCATTCTGTGCCCTGTTTGGGCAAAGCTTTGCCCAATCAGGGCACAGTGTAAGCTGTTTGTTAAGGAACGAGTGGCATCCTTAACAACCGATAAGTCATCAGCTGTCAATGGGCTTCTCCACTGACAGCTGAATAAAAAAAAAAGTGCCATAAAAGGGGTTTATAAAAAGTAATTGGCCACAAAAGGGGTATGGGTGTCTGCGTCCTAACCTGGTGCATTCTGTGCCCTGTTTGAGCTAAGCTTTGCCCAATCAGGACACAGTGTAAGCTGGTTGTTAAGGAATGGGGCCGGGAACCCAGTCGTGGCGTCCTTAACAAGTCATCAGCTGTCAATGGGCTTCCCCACTGACAGCTGAATAAAAAAAAAGTGCCATAAAAGGGGTTTATAAAAAGTAATTGGCCATGAAAGGGGTGTGGGTGTCTGGGTCCTGACCTGGGTATCAAAAAAAAACAAAAAAAAAAAAACAATCGTTTTTCAGGAGCAGTGATTTTAATAATGCTTAAAGTGAAACAATAAAAATGAAAAATTATCCTGCCTGGGGGGTCCCCTTAGTCTGCCTGTAAAGTGGCGCATCTGTGTGATGTATACAACATGCTGCAGCAATAATGACATTTATAAATGGAAAATGTCATTTAAACTTGCTCTCGGCTGTAATGTATTGCCGACTCCTGGCAATATAGATTAAAAAAAAAAAAAAAAACTAGCGTGGGGTCCCCCCCAGTCCATACCAGGCCCTTCGGGTCTGGTATGGGTTTTAAGGGGAGCCCCCCACCAAAATGTAGCAAATAAATGGCTTGGGGTCCCCCCAAAATCCATACCAGACCCTTGTCCGAGCAGGCAGCTTGGAGGTCAGGATGGGGGGGATGAGCGTGCACCCCCCGAACGTATCAGGCCACATGCCCTCAACATGGGGGGTGCTTTGCGGTCCCCCTCAAAGCACCTTGTTCCCATGTTCATGGCAAGGGCCTCTTCCCAACAACTCTGGCTGGTGGTTGTCGGGGTCTGTGGGCAGGGGGGGGCTTATCAAAATCTGGAAGTCCCCTTTAACAAGGGGGCCCCCAGATCCCAACCCCTTGCTATGTGAATGGGTATCGGGTACATCTTTCCCTACCCATTCACCAAAAAAGTGTCACAGAGTAGAAACCACGGGACATAGTTTTTGACAAATCCTTTATTAAAAAAAAAAAGGGTCCCCCAATGTTTATCTATCATCAATCATGCCGCCCAAAGGACCCAAAAAATAAGAAAAAATAAAAAGTGCATCCGCCTCTTTCAAAGGCTACCCGCCGAATGGGCTGTCATCAACATGGGGCAAGGTGCTTTGGGGGGACCCCAAAGCACCCTCCCCATGTTGAGGGCATGTGGCCTGGTATGGTTCAGGATAGGAGGGCGCTCGCTTGTCCCCTCTATCCTGACCTGCCAGGTTTCATGCTCAGATAAGGGTCTGGTATGGATTTTGGGGGGACCCCAACGCCATTTTTTTAAAATTTTGGTGCGGGGTTCGTCTCAAAATCTATACCAGACCCGAAGAGCCCAGTATGGACTGGGGGGACCCCATGCCCTTTTTTTCTTTATTTTTAAATCTATATTGCCGGCAGCCAGTAATACATTACAGCCGTGAGCAAGTTTAAATGACATTTTTCTTTTATAAATGTCATTATTGCTGAGGCATGTTATATACATCACACAGATGCGCCAATTTACAGACAGACTAAGGGGATCCCCAGGCACGATATTTAAAGGAATTTTTCATTTTTATTGTTTCACTTTAAGCATCATTAAAATCACTGCTCCCTAAAAAAATGATCTTTTTATTTTTTTTTTTTATTGATACATGTCCCCCAGGGCAGTACCCGGACCCACAATCCCCTTTCATGGCCAATTACTTGCATATAAGCCTTTAAAATGGGCACTTTTGATTTTGCCTGTTCGGCTCCCACAGACTTCAATGGAGTTCGCTGCTCAGGTTAGAACATTTTCCCTGTTCGGAAGTACTGATGCAAACCGAACAGGGGGGTGTTTGGCCCATCCTTAGTCCTGACAGGGGGGATATTGGATTTGGATGTGGGGAAAAGATTTCCCTGAACAGACTTTCTTTTTTTTTTTTCACTGTGACCACATTGACCAGTCTTGGCAATAATCCCACGGCCAGGAAGGAAGCTGATTGGCTCATCTGTTACAATGACATATTACTGCTGTTATTAGGGTTACTGTATATTTATCAGTGATTCCCAAGCAGTGGTGGCTAGTGCGCCATTGGTTGAGGGCGCAGCAGATGGACCTGACCATGACCCCCCCCGTCGCTCCAGCCCTCGCCGCGCACCATACCCACACCCACCCGGTAGCCACCTCACTTACCCCTGAGCTGCCCCTGGACTGACAGCTGTAGACGGTGGGGGCTTCCCTCCTCAGTCTCCTCTGTGTCCCAGCTCCATCAGTCGGGCAGCCCATGCGTCTCCTTGGCCGTATGTCTCCTCCCTCCTGCTCCTCCTCATAGGACAATGGGATGGCTTCTCCTTTCGGCCAATCGGGAAACAGGTCTTACAACCCACTTCCTGATTCCCGAGGAGAATCAGTGTGACAATAGTGAATATTCATTCGATATTGTCACACAACTGGGTGGGATCGGGGTGCAGTGCTCTCCCCCCCCCCCCCCAAGCCCACCCTTTTTTGAAGCCTATTAGAGTCTCTGGCCCCGAACCCCCCCCCCCCCCT
>BLSH010281467.1:159144-170165 GCA_018402905.1 Glandirana rugosa | reverse complement strand
AACCCGAACGATTTTTGAAATGTCCGGGTCCGGGTCCGTGCCACGGACACCCTAAAGTTCGGTACGGACCCGAACGTTACAGTCCGGGTTCGCTCAACACTAGTTGAGAACATTTATGCCCCGGCTCAGGCTATCATTGCACAGCTTGCAAACCACTCGTGTCTTGTCGTCAGCACATTGTCTGTAGAACTGCCACGCGGGGGAACGCCTTTGAGCTGCCTTTGGTGTGCTAGGTCCCTGGGTGCGGTGGCTAGTAGCAGGCCTACTGTCTAGGGGACGCTCGCTCCGCTTTTGCAACCTGCTTCCTCTTTTGCTGTGCTGGTGCCTCTGTGCGACCACCACCTCTTCCTCCAAACTCCACACGTCACTCGCATGACCCTCATTCCATGTGGGGTCTAGGACCTCATCATCCTCCACATTATCTTCCACCCACCCTTCACCACTGCCCTCCTTCTCAGTCTGCACACTGAGGCAAGCTGCAGCAGTTGGCACCATCATCATCAGAAATGTGCTGCGCTGGTGTTTCCATGTCCTCATCCTGCAACAGAAGTGGTTGGGCATCGGTGCACTCAATGTCTTCCACTTCTGGGGCAGCGCTATGTGGATGGCCCACGGAAAGCACACCAGGAGAGTCATCAAAAAGCATAAGAGTCTCTTGCAGGACTTGGGGCCAGACTGCTTGGCTAATTTACAAGGGGCTGAGGTGAAAGACAGATGGCCATGGGGTTCAGGTGCCAACTCTGAACTTTCATCAAGGGACCGGGAGGGAGATAATGTGAAGGAACTGGAGGCATTGTCAGCCACCCAATCTACTATCGCCTGTACTTCTTCTGGCCTCACCATTCGGGCCACCATATAACTTTGAAGGTTTTGTCGGCTACTTGCACCTGAGGAAGGTGTTTCCCTTGTGCGTGTAGCTGGCACAAATCAAGCACAAATGTAGCACTATTTATTAATAATAACAAAAAAAAAAAAAAAGAATAATAAATTATTATTCTTTTTTTTTTAATTCAGCAACGTAGACGCACTTTTTATTTTTGTGCAAGAAATGCACCGCTCACACCAACAGCTGGAACCTCTCCCTACACCAATATGAGATGATGTGACATGCACGCTAGGTGACTCCAGGCTTATATAGAGGCTGGGTCACATGATACACTGGCCAATCACAGCCATGCCATTAGTAGGCATGGCTGTGGTGGCTTCTAAGGGCAAACCAGTGAAACGCTTGTTGATTGGCTGCCCTGCAGATATTCAACATGCGCGAAAAAATACCCGAACCCCGAACCCAGACTTTTTCTCAAATGTCCGGGTTTGGGACACGGACACCCTAAAGTCCGGTACGAACCCAAACTTTACAGTTCGGGTTCGCTCAACTCTAGTGTTAAATTATAATCAAATCAAAAAAATGTAATAATATAATATTGTGTATCAAAGCTGCTGCCCTCACCAAAAACTTCTGACAAGCGGAAGTTAAAGCCATAGTGAAATTAAAAATATGTGGTGTGACGCTGCTTGAAAGTGCACAAATATAAATATATAAATATACACATGCATGTTATAGTAATTAACCACTTGCCGACCGCCGATCGGCATCTGACGGCGGCAAAGTGGCTCGTTCCCGCAAATCGCCGTCATACGACGGCGGCTGCGGGAACGAGTTTAGTGAGCGCGCGCGCGCCACCGGAGGCGCGCCCGTGCGCTTACTGTGTCCAGGGTGCCAGGGAGCGGGTGCGGCGGCTTCGATTGCCGCCGGCCACCCGCGATGCCCCCCCCGGAGCGAGTGAGCGGAGGTCCGTGTATGTAAACACGGACCTCCGTTCTGTGAAGGGGGAAGGGCTGTGATCACAGCCTTCCTTTACGTGAAGGCTGTGATCGCTTCCCTTCCCCAGATAGGGCAGTCCCCCCACAGTTAGAACGCCCAGGGAACATAGTTAACCCTTAGCGCGCCCCCTGCAGGTTAACCCCTTCACTGCCAATGGCATTTACACAGTAATCAGTGCATTTTTATAGCACTGATCGCTGTATAAATGCCAATGGTCCCAAAAAAGTGTCAAAATGGTCCGACATGTCCGCCGCAATATCGCAGTACCGCTAAAAATCGCAGATCGCCGCCATTTTTAGTAAAAAATAAAAAAAAATTAAAAACCCCAAAAATGAATTCTCATCATCCGTAAACGCGACCACTTTTGCGCAAACCAATCAATAAACGCCGATTGCGATTTTTTTTTATCGCAAATATGAGGAAGAATATAAATCGGCCAAAAACGGTGAAAAAAATGTTTTTTTATATTTTTTTTTTGGATTTGTATTTTAGCAAAAAGTAAGAAATTTGGGTTTTTTTGCAAAATTGTCGCTCTTCTTTTGTTTATAGCGGCAATCAGAAATGACGCAGTGGTGATCAAATACCACCAAAAGAAAGCTCTATTTGTGAGAAAAAAAGGACGCAAATTTTGTTTGGGTACAACGTCGCACGACCGCGCAATTGTCAGTTAAAGCGACGCAGCGCCGAATCGCAAAAAGGGCTCCGGTCCTAAAGCTGGAAATCCTTCCGGGGGCTGAAGTGGTTATGATGCAAACACAAAAAAACTCTTCCATGCAAACTACAAAAATTTTTAAAATTGTAAAAAAAACAAATAAAGTGCAAATGAGGTTACAAAGCAATAAATGACATCTACAAGGCCTAGTTTATAGGGCCAAATAACTGCAAACAACAAAGTGCTAATGTGCCAGGTAAGTCCAACCAATGTATAGACTGTTTAACCACTTCAGCCCCGGAAGGATTTCACACTTTAGGACCGGAGCCCTTTTTGCGATTCGGCGCTGCGTCGCTTTAACTGACAATTGCGTGGTCGTGCGGCGTTGCACCCAAACGAAATTTGCGTCCTTTTATTCTCACAAATAGAGCTTTCCTTTGGTGGTATTTGATCACCGCTGCGTCATTTCTGATCGCCGCTATAAACAAAAGAAGAGCGACAATTTTGCAAAAAAAAAAAAACAAATTTCTTACTTTTTGCTAAAATACAAATCCAAAAAAAAATATATAAAAAAACATTTTTTTCACCGTTTTTGGCCGATTTATATTCTTCCTCATATTTGTGATTAAAAAAAAAATCGCAATCTGCGTTTATTGATTGGTTTGTGCAAAAGTGGCAGCGTTTACGGACGATGAGAATTCATTTCTGGGTTTTTATTTTATTTTTTACTAGTAATGGCGGCGATCTGCGATTTTTAGCGGCACTGCGATATTGCGGCGGACATGTCGGACCATTTTTACACTTTTTTGGGACCATTGGCATTTATACAGCGATCAGTGCTATAAAAATGCACTGATTACTGTGTAAATGCCATTGGCAGTGAAGGGGTTAACCTGGGGGGCGCTCTAAGGGTTAACTGTGTTCCCTCAGTGTGTTCTAACTGTCTTAGTGTTTGACTGGCAGGGGAAGGGGCGGGATCACAGCTTCCACATAGAGGAAGCCTGTGATCACAGCCCTTCCCCCTCTCACAGAACGGAGATCCGTGTTCCACCGCACCCGCTCCCTGGCCCCCCCCCAGGGAGCGGGGCTCACAGTGCATGATATCGCAGCCGCCGCTGTATGACGGCGGTTTGCGATATCGAGCCACCTTGTCGCCGTCAATCTGCGGTTGGCAGTCGGCAAGTGATTAAAGAAACCGGAAGTTACGTAGTTGGAGTTTCTGACAAGTTGGCTAATTTGACAGAACACCAGCATTCTTTATTCTTTACATTCATCTGTCAGTGGGGAAGCCCGCTGACAGATGATGACTCATGGTTGTTAAGGACGCGGGCGGCCAGCTATTTCTTCACACAAAATTCGAATCAGTTAATTGTTTTTCGACCGATCCAAATTCGACTCATTCTGAAAAGTTGCAATTCGTTGCGTTGATTGAATTTTAACGAAAATGAAACAAAATTAGTAACATAACAATTTTATCCGAAATGAAACAAAACAAATTTTTCCATTCTGCACATGTCTACTTGGCAACACAAATTGCTAATCAGCCAATAACATGGCAGCAACTCAAACCATTTAGTCACCTAGATGTGGTGAAGACAACTTGCTAAATTTCAGACAGAGCATCAGAATGGGGAAGAAAGGGGATTTAAAGCGGAGTTCCACCCAGTTTAAAGTCAGCAGCTACAAAAAGTATAACAATCGGATACTCACCTGTCCCACGCTCCAGCAATGCGACCGCCCGAAGGCTCGCTCTTCTCCCCCTCCCCTCGGCGGCTCCAGCATCACAAGTGCGGGCACCCAGCTTTGCCTTCAAATCCGGGCGCGCACTGAGCATGTGCGAGTCGCATTGCGCGCTGTGAATGGCCAGCGTATCTTCTGGGACCTGTGACGCGTCCCAGAAGATGGCCGGGTGGGAGGCGGAAGAAGGTGAACTTCCTTCCGGTTCCGCAGCACCAGAGGAGGAACGGGGACCGGAGACCCTGTGAAAACAAGGTTCCCGGCCCACCCCAAAAAATATAACATGCCAATTGGGGCACGTCAGGGGTTCACTCTTAAAGCGGAAGTTTCACTTTTGGTTGGAACTCCGCTTTACGTGACTTTGAACGTGGAATGGTTGGTGGTACCAGAGGGGCTGGCCTGAGTATTTCAAGGACTGCTGATCTACTGGGATTTTCACGCACAACCATCTATGGTTAAAAAATTAAGTAATAAAAAAGAAATGGCTAGACTAAGATTTGAGAAAGAGAAAGAAAGGAAGAAAATCCAGGAAGGGTTTCCTACTCTGGTATGGTTTGTAAAGCCTAATGTTCCAGTCTCCATAGATTTGCCTACACCTTGCAGACAGGTGTGTGAGTGACGGGCTCTTTGCATGATTCCTCTTCTATAAATGGGATCTTGGAGAGCGGAGCTCCTGCTGTGTAGAGCTGAGATCGGCACGGTGAGCCCACAAGATGTCCAGTCTCCTGTGGATTGTTGCGATGGTCTTCTATTACATGGAGTGTGCGTTGGCTCTCTCGTTAAACTCCTGCATTGTACTTCTGAATGGGAAGAGTCTGAACAAGGAGACAAGGAAGAACCCTTCAGCTGTCATCCAGCTCCTCATGGGGCTCATTAACATCACCATGCGTGGTTTGTTGCTCACACAGTTCACGGCTTTGTTGTTCCCCAATTTTCGCTTTGAGGGATTAACTTACGTAGCGTTAATTTTTCTACCATTCCAGATGTATTTCAGCAACTGGCTGATATCTTGGCTGTGTGCCTATTACTGTGTCCGCATCTTTCACTTTGCCCACCAAGTCTTTATTTGGGTTAGGAGGACCCTCTCCTCTTGGCTTCCATGGGGACTCATTCTATCGTCAGTTGTATCCATTGTATTGGGTGTCGTGAACATCTGGACTTTTAAAATGACTCCAGTGTTTTTCAACAGCACACTTCTTTATACCAGTTATATGCGAATTGAACCTTTAAGTCTGATATACTCAGCAATATCCATGTTCCTGGGCGTCTGCCTCCCGTTTATTATCAGTTCCGTCTCCCTGCTGACCACAGCGGTTTCTCTGTTAAGACACATCTGGAATATGAAGCACCAAGATTCTGGATTCTCTCCTGCACAGGTCCAAGCCCATGTCAATGCCATCCGAACAATGATTCTCTTCCTTCTATTGGATGTCATCTTCTACATTTCTGTAATGACTGTGACCAGTAATCCAAACTATACAAATCCTATGTCAACTGCCTGCTGGATTGTGGTAATTGTCTTTCCAACATTGGAAGCCACCATCATTATCCAGTCCAGCTCCAAACTGAGTAAGATGATACTGGGGAGACTCTGTGCAAGCAGAGCAGTAGAAACGGAGAGTTAGGGTGGGAATTTGGATTATGGTCTGCTGTATATATACTCACATGCCATACCCCATTACATTCCCTATACAGCCAAAAGTTTGCTTGACCAACACATCTGCTTGCTGATTACTCCATTTCATAATCATGGGCTATATATGGAGTTGGTTTCCTTTAAAACACCTTCCACTTTTCTGGGAGGGTTTTCCAAAAGATTTTGGATTGTCTATGGGGATTTGTGTCCATTTGTGCCCCCTACTAGTACCTCTCGCTCCAGCGTTTTGCTTCTGCCAGGATCAGGAACAAGGGGGAGCTGGTACAAGGCAAGGTACAAGGCAGGAACAAGATCAGGATCAATGGCAAACAGAATCTGGCAGCACCAAAACACTGGAGCAAGAGGCACTAGTAAGGGAAGACCTAAATACCCTCCCAGCAGCCAGCATCAGGCAGAAACTCATTACTGGGACCCGCTGGCTGCTGGGAGGTTATTTAAGTCTTCCCCTACTGGTGTCATTTGGACTCCCCTTAGCAACAAAAACAAAAAAAAACAAAACACATAGCTCTTTGATATTCACCCCCTCATACCCTCAACAAACCAACAACTGCCTTAACACATGTGAATGGGTCACAATTCAAGATGACCTCATATTGTTCCAAGAGATATACTTTAATCAGAAACATTCTGAAGGGCCCATAGAGCCTTCCAATGTCTCTGTACATTTATGTTACATTTCCATGTTTACATTAGGTTTATTGTACATCCCATTGCTATTGTTACGTACCTGGTAGGAGACTGAAATGACGAGGTTGGCCTCTCTTGTATCTCCAGTACAGGCCCCACTGAAAGTGGAACAGATGGTGCCAAGGAACAGGAGGAACACGAGTGCCTGCAGGTGTTGCTTGCAGAGTTTATGGCAGGAGCTGTAGGCTCGGTGATTCAGGCAGAACATCAGGTCAGGAAATACGATGATGCTGGGTAGATAAGACGAGGTTAAAGGGCCAATACACCAGGCTTGCAGGTTCAGGATACTTGGCTTGCTGTAGTTTTCCACAGTCTGGAGACAGGAGCACGCTGTGTCCACTGGAGCTAGGATGAGGGGCAACCAGTGCAGGTGCTCAGAGGTAAGGTAGAGGCAAACTGGAGACAGAAGCGTGGTCAGCAGGATAGCTGGAGTCTGGAGCGAGCGGGAAGCAGGGTACCAGGACATCGGACAGGAGCAAGGTCAGGAGTAAGCCGAGGTCAGGAACCGATAATAAGGAGCATAAACAGAATTCAAGGTCAGGTCAGTGGTAAGTCAGGTCAGCAACGGATATCAAGCAGAATACAAGGAAATATCTGAAGACCGATCAGCGCTGAGCAGGAGTCAAAGCCGCCATTAAATAGGTTGACCGTGGGCGCGCTCCCACGAGTGCGCGCATTCTTTCTTGATGCAAATTTTTGTTTGCTTGTGCACAACTCTATTAGCCACATGCACGTGCGTGCGCCCGACGTGTCTCTTACAGCTAAATATGCTGCGGACTCGTGTGTCACATATGTGCTTAGATCCGTTGTAATTTATTTTTACATTTATTGTCTTAAAACAATTTATTTTTCATTTCGTTTGTGGGTGCGCTTACTCCATTATATTGATCGAGGGGATGGGATGGCTCCCCCCAGCTTATTTACCAGCACACCATTATTGCATCATTAGATTCCATGAGAAGGAATGTGGGATAACTTTTCTAACTTTTAATTACATTTTTTAAAGGCTTAAGTACCTTTTTTTTTATTATTTATTTATTTATTTTTTAATTCATGATATTCTAGCATGGAGTGTTGTAATACTGAGAGGCTAATTAAAAAAAAAAGAACTTGACATGCATTATACAGCAATTGGAGTCATGGGATAGAAAACTCCATGAAAGCTCAGATTCCCGTGGCAAAAAAAAAAAAAAAAAAATTACAAAATTGATTTTTCTAAATTATTTCAGTTGGGTATTGTGAAAAAAAGATGGAGGAGATATTATCCGGGAGGGCAACTGCTGAAATCAATTATTGCTTATTAAAATAAATAAATGAAGAAGTATATCAATGTAATAAATGGGCGCGGTGTGATTGTGTCTTAGTTGTGGTGAAGGAGCTTTGTATCTTCTTTTTGTTGTAAAGCTTTTGTGTTGATTATTAAGATTTTTTTTTTGCAAGTTGTGTTTTTTTTACTAAATAATATTTGTGTTTGGACAAAAAATAAAACATTTTCCTTGTCTTTTTCTTGCCTTCCGCGTGTTCCTTCCTTTTTCAATCACAGGATTAAAAGAAACCAATTCTAAGATTAATATGTAAATCTAAGATTGATGGTCCACACGGGAGGTAATCATTTAGATATAAGATTTATTTCACAAAAAAAAAATACAAAAAGAAAAACTTTATCACACAGCCAATGCATTTAACTTGGTGTACATATTATACCTACTCCATATGTCTAATAAAACTTCATCAAAGTAAAAAAAAAAAAAAATGCTTAAAAATGTAACCCCCTATTAATCCTTAGTTTACAATAGATTATCCCTAATTAACTGCTTCTTCCCCTTCTCTTTGCTAATGTTTTCTCCACTGATTTTTTTAAAATGTTTCTAGCCAAAGTATTTTTAACTTTTTTTTATTGTTATATGTTTTGTTCATTAAGTTATGCCATCATTAATATTGTCTCACCATTTTTGGAACAATTTAGAGTTTTTATCATTTTATTACTTTTACCTTTGTCAATATTTTTATGATTGTCATGCTCTCCTAAAATACTAAATTCATAATATTAATGTTTTATATATATATATATTTTTAACATTCTATTTATCATTTTATGTTCAAAGTGAAACCCCGCAATATATTTATGAAGGAGTGAAATTTGGCCCCTGACATGCGATGGGTTTCCTGGTTTTACATTGGGATGAATTTCTATCTGGACTCTGTGTGACTCTTCAATCTTTGATTTATTTCTAGATATATTATTTATGTCTATAAACACATCAATATGCATGGAAAACACAGAGTTTTCCTTATCTTTTGATGTTTTTGAAAATGAAAAAAACATCTTTAATTATACAGTATATATGTATATATAATAGAAAATAATAGAATAATATCATTCATGTATATATATTCTACTTTTTTCCCTCTCCTTTTCACTAGGACTTTAGTTCTGGTTGGTATTAGACATAAGATACATTTTGTATATATTTTCTAAAATCTCCATAACACAAATCCCCCTCAGTGTACAATTGTAACTCAGGTCACTGATAGCGCCCCCTATGGAAGTGCGCTGAGATCTTGAAGAAGCCAATAGACACAGAATTATCCCAGTCTGTGGGGGAATAATCAATCAATCAATCATTGCCCCAAACCCATAACACCAATTCCCAATCCCAATACCAATCATTAGATTGTAAGCTCTTTTACCGAATTGTACTGAGTGCTGGGCTTGAATGATAATAATAATCACAATAATACCCTGGCAAAGGAACCAATATTATTATTATTATTATTACCTTCAGGCAAAGGCACAATGCTACTACTACTACAACTACTACTACTAATAATAATAGTACAATGTACTTTATACACTGTGTTTTGTATACATCTGCTCCTAATACATTGTAAACTGCAAAAACAATCAATAAAAATATTGAAACAAAAAAAAAAATAATAATAGTAGTACCCAAGAGACAATAATAATAAAAATAATAATAATGATAATATTGGCTCCTTTGCCAGAGGGTATTATTATTATTATTATTATTATTATTATTAGTAGTAGTAGTATTGTGCCTTTGCCTGAAGGTAATAATAATAATAATAATTATAATATCCTTAGGCAAATGAGGCAATATTATTATTATTATTAGTAGTAATATTTTTGTCTGAAGGTAGTAGTAATAATAATAATAATAATAATAATAATAATAACATTGACTCCTTTGCCTAAGGGTACTATTATTATTATTATTATTATTATTATTATTATTATTAGTAGTAGTAGTAGTAGTAGTAGTAGTAGTAGTAGCATTGTGCCTTTGCCTAAAGGTAATAGTAATAATATTAATACCCTCAGTCAATACTAAAAGGGGACAGTACTATTATTATTATTATTATTATTATTATTAGTAGTAGTATTGTGCCTTTGCCTGAAGGTAATAATAATATTGATAATAATAATAACAATACCCTTAGGCAAATGAGAAAATACTATTATTATTATTATTATTATTATTATTATTATTATTATTAATAGTAGTAGTAGTAGTAGTAGTAGTAGTAGTAGTATTGTCTCTTTGTCTGAAGATAATAATAATAATAATACCCCTAGGCAAAGGGGACAATAGTACTATTATTATTATTATTATTATTATTATTATTATTATTATTATTATCAGTATTATTATTATCAGTATTATTATTATCAGTATTATTATTAGTAGTAGTAGTATTGTCTCTTTGTCTGAAGGTAATAATAATAATAATAATTATAATACTTAGGCAAAGGAGACAATATTATTGTTATTATTATTAGTATTGTCAATTGCCTGAAGGTATTCAATGATAATAATACTCATCATCATCCTCATAATAGCAATCAGGTCTCCTACCACTTATATCGGTGGCCGTTGACCCCAAGCATAAATCTTCTTTTAGCTCCGGTGAAGAATCCATTCTGACCAAACATTATTCCCAAACACAAAGCCCACACACCCAATGTCATTATAACAAGAGCCAGAGGGCCAAACCTTATTTAAAATGGCTACTTTTGTGAGTTCCCTCCTCCTCCTCATCCCTTCAATGTCCACCAACCTCATACACCAACCTCATCCACCAACCTCATCCACCAACCTCATCCACCAACCTCATCCACCATCCTCATCCACCATCCTCATCCACCAACCCCATCCACCAACCTCATCCACCATCCTCATCCACCAACCCCATCCATCAACCCCATCCACCAACCTCATCCACCCGCCTCATCCACCATCCTCATCCACCATCCTCATCCACCAACCTCATCCACCATCCTCATCCACCAACCCCATCCACCAACCTGATCCACCCGCCTCATCCACCATCCTCATCCACCATCCTCATCCACCAACCTCATCCATCATCCTCATCCACCAACCTCATCCACCATCCTCCTACCACCTACTCCTACCACCTACTCCAACCACCTACTCCTA
>BLSH010281467.1:129464-143726 GCA_018402905.1 Glandirana rugosa | reverse complement strand
GGTGGTTATTACAGAGGTTAAACAAATACACGATACTAACAGTCATCTCAAATCACTTGGGCCTGTTTCCTTCCTTTTGCAGACCTCTAGGACCTTCCTGGACTTTTTTACAGCATTTTTAAGAATTTTCATTAAAATTACCAGAACCCCGAACCCGGACTTTTTTTGAAAAGTCCCGGTCCGGGTCCGGTTCCCAGACACCCCAAAGTTCGGTACGGACCCGAACTTTACAGTCCGGGTTCACTAAACTCTACTGACAATCATAGCACATAAACAAATTGGAGACATTATTGGTGGTGTAAAAGGGACAGTAGATGTGGCATGGTCTATCACACCAAGTACCCAACATACCCAACCTACCCAACATAAAGCATCACCGTAGCTTAGTGGTTATCCTTTCTGCCTTGAAACACTGGGGTCCCTGGATGCTATCATGGGGTTTACATGTTCTCATGGTGCTTGCATTGGTTTCTTCGAGGTACTGTGATTTTCTGCCACACCCCAAAGACTGGCTGGGGACCTGATTGAGGTATCTGAGGAACAAAAAAATGATTATGGCCACTAGGGACCTGATTGAGGTATTTCAGGAAAATACTGAATTATGGCCACTAGATGGAGCTGACAATCATAGGAAATAAACATACTGGAGACATTATTGGTGGTGTAGAAGGGACAGTAGATGTGGAATGGTCTATCACACCTAGTACCCAACATACCCAACATACCCAACATAGGGCATCACCGTGGCTTAGTGGCTATCCCTTCTGCCTTGAAGCACTGGGGTCCCCTGGATGTTATCATAGATTTTACATGTTCTCATGGTGCTTGCATGGGTTTCCTTGATATTCTGATTTCCTGCTATGCTTCAAAACTGTCTGGGAACCTGACTGAGTTATTTGAGGGGAAAAAAAGTATTATAGCCGCTAGGGACCTGATTGAGGTATTTCAGGATAATACTGAATTATGACCACTAGATGGAGCTCACAATCATAGGAAATAAACAAATTGGAGACATTATTGGTGGCGTAGAATGGACAGTAGATGTGGAATGGTCTATCACACCTAGTACCCAACATACCCAACCTACCCAACATAGGGCAGCACAGTGACTTAGTGATTAGCCCTTCTGCCTTGCAGCACTGGCATCCCCAGAACCGTAGCAGCTGTGTGAATATGCTGCTGGCACAGCAAACATTTGATAAATGGACCCCTAAATGTTGTTAATATAAGATAAGGGATATTTTTAGGGGGGATTATAGAGGTACCAAAAATAGAGAAAAATATATTTAAGTATAGAACATGTAAAGTTTATTTATACAGTTTAAAATCACATAAAAAAACATTTTTGTCACATATCAATACAAAGGTCATGGATGTCCATTGTGTAGGTTGTCATAGAGTGATGTTTAGTCCCAACATGTTTCGCCAAGATTGGCTTCTTCAGGGGATTCGTGAGCCACCCTTAGTCAAATTGTCGATGAACTACCAATGAGAGCCACCAAGGTCATCCTTGGGGAACGCCGTGTACCCACAGGGGACATAAGAAGACCAGGTTAGTATGTGACTGAAGGACAAGACAAGGTGAGGACGCCTATTCTTGGTGTTGCAGCAACCAATGATGAAAGTTAACAACTTTCATGTTAACAGAGCATCCTCAGGTCACCTTCAGGTTCCAGCACACAGCCCTAAATGTTGTTATTGCATCAAAGTGAGAAAGTCTTTTTTTATGTGGCTTGTGAACTTTTTGAGCTTGCTGTTCCATATCGTGATTGGTGTGGTCACATTTGTACAGGTAAGGGTCATCTGTAGCTCATGGAATTAGATGGGCATTCATCTGTAAGTAGAGTTGAGCGTACACCTGGATGTTCGGGTTCGGCCTAACTTTGCGAAAACGTTCGGGTTCGGTACCGAACGTTATCCGAACTTTACCCCGGACCCCGAATCCCATCGAAGTCAATGGGGACCCGAACTTTGCGGCAACAAAAATTACTGTAAAAAAGTACTGGAAAGTGCTAGAGGGCTGCAAAAGGAAGAAAAATGGGAGATGTTATTAGATCTGCAATCTGTCCCTCAAAGCAGTAGTAATCTCTACCTAGTCCAGTTGTCCCTCACAGCGCCGGAAGCATCCTCTCCCTACACTATCCTGAGAGCATGTGACATGCAGCACTGTGACTCCAGCCTCATATAGAGGCTGGGTCACATGATGCACTGGCCAATCACAGCCATGCCATTAGTAGGCATGGCTGTGATGGCTTCTAGTGAAAACCAGTGAAACGCTTGTTGATTGGCTGTCCTGCAGCTATTCAACATGCGTGATAAAATACCAGAACCCAGAACCCGAACGTTTTTCTCAAACGTTCGGGTTTGGGTTCGGTACATGGGCACCCGAAAGTTCGGTATGGACCTGAACTTTACAGTTCGGGTTCGCTCAACTCTATCTGTAAGGACTTCTGAGATAATCTAAATTTTTCAGATAATATATACTGAACACAGCAACAAGGACTGAATGCTTATTAGTAACATTAACTAGCTGACTAACCAATTAACTATCTGCTTAGAAAGTTGACCTTTCATCTACGGCAAAGTGCACGGTCAACCCTTTGTGGACAGTGGTAGTACCGGACACAGGATTTTTCGACAGACCCCCCACAATTTTGAATTCCCCGTTACAAGGACAAGAGACTGCACAGTTGGATAGGACAAGATGAAATACCAGAAAAAGAACATGGCGACCCCAAGTACACTGAAAGAATTGAAGAGAAAATAAAGCACAGAGCCACAAAATATCGTATGGAAGGTGACCAGGAGGATCATAATCCGGGCTGCCCTGAAGTGGGCCGTTGTACGGGGGCGGCATGAGTCGGTCTTCTCCTTCCTCATCCTCCTGACGTGTCTCCACAGAGAGGCCAGGGTCACTCCGATGGGGGCCAGAGTGAAGAGAAGTGGTGAAATGCATCCAAACAACATTGCATAGAGATATAGAGGTCTTATCACCAGGTGAACCTTGTCTTCGGTGGAATTGAGCGTTGCGTTGGTAAAGGTGAACTGGGGGTTTGCTGCTTTGATATTACAGTAAGATAGCATGGCTAAACAGAGAGACTCAACTGTAGACATAACCAGAAGCCTTGGCAGGAGATCTGAGATTCTCATCTTCAGCAATAAAAGGATTCCTTTGGAGAAGTTGACTATTTTCAGGCAGTAGTAGATGGAAAGCCAAACGATGAACCAGAGGTTGCAGGAGACAAGGAACATCATCACCCCCAGCAAGGTCAGATGAGGCTGGTCATATGTATCGTAGTATTTTGTTTGAATCATTGCCATGTCGATGCTCTGCAAACTCTGTAAGAGAACATTTGTTGCCCCCATGAGGCTATGAATTAGGTCACATGGGCTCAGTGTAATTCCTCTTCTCACATCACTAATATTCATGATTAATATCCATGAGTTGGAGGTGATCCCAGATAGCCCACAGCTGATGCATACAAAGAGTTTAAATCCCAGCAGAAGAGAATCAATCATAATGCCGACCTGCAAGCAATTCCTCAGCAGCTTTGACCGTGCTTTGTGTCAGAATAGAACACGGAGGCGTTGGATGCAAATCTGGCTGGTGACTCATTTCTTTTGTCATGGGCAGGGATTTGCATCACCCTGATCTCCTTCTACAATTGTTGTAACACTACTCACAGAGCCATGCTCTCATCTATATGTGGTAATTGGAGCTCTACCCCCATAAGGGGCACTGGATTTTTGTGCCCCCCGTCAGGTAACAGGTATATGCAGGCATTCACTTAGTATTAAAAAAAAAAAACTATTCCAGGGTGTTTTATCTTGTAATTAGTTTGTTGGGGAATAAACTTGGATGGGGATGGGAACATATGGGATGTCCGTAACTGTAGTTGAAGGTAGCTTGAGGACTTGTCTCTGCTATCACAAATCGCACAGCTGTCCTCCCATAGGATGTACCAGCTTCACTGGTAAAGAAACGAGTTTAAAGTGGTAGTAAACCCTCCTATCATTTTCAGCCAAGGAAGCTGCCATCTTGCCCTCTGTTTGATCTACAACTGCCATGATGCTGCACATGTGATCAGCTATGACACCAGCCAGATGGTTTGACAGTTTGGTTTAGAGCACAACCAATGGGAGTGTTACATTTCCGGCACGTGCCGGAAATGTAACTGATTTTTAAACTGTTAAATGGATGGGTTTACTACCACTTTAAGAACACTGAATGCAGGGCTTTCCTACTGAGGAAACTACCAAGGCCCTTGGCTTCTCCTTGGGATCCCACCCCAAGCAAGAGGTGTAGGGTAGCTATGCTGGCTCAGGATGGCTCTAAGCTGTCCCCCTGTAGAATGATAGCTGGGTCAAATACCCAAACCCAGAACCCGAGCGTTTTTCTCAAACGTTCGGGTTTGGGTTCGGTACATGGGCACCTAGATGCTTCTCCTCTATAGACTCTGGGTTGTAGTGCTCAAAGCTACTCATTGAGTCCCTTTGAAAGATCCTGTAGCTCATGCGGCAACTGCTGAATGGGCCTCCTACTAGACAAGTCCCAATGGCTCCCAGGGTGACTCAACTAAGCCTTGCTGAGGCTGAAAGAGTGAGGCTTCCTCTACTGCTCCCTTTCTTCCTCTCTGGCTCCTTCTGCCTGGAGGCACTGGACCCTGGACTCTGCTCCCACATGGCCAGGATCCAGAATACTTATGGGCTATCTTTCCATCTTCTGGGCCATCCTCACAGATAGAGATTGGAGGAGACTCCATAAATATTCAGGCCTCATCGCTGCCCCTCTGCCCTCTAAGTTCTAGAACCTTCCAGTAGCTCTAGAAGCCATGGGAAGGGGCAGAGACTCAGCCCTTGGAGCTCTGCCAACTAACTCTAAACAAATTTAACCTCGGCTCCCTTGGCTACAACAGGAGCCCAACTAAATTTACCTACACTGTACACAAGGGGGTGCTACATATTGTCAATGGTTTAGGTCAGTGGTTGTCAACTTACAAGTTAAAGGGGGCCTCAAATGTGGCCACTGACATCACCAAAGGGCCGCACATAATGTTCAATATATGTAATGCTTGAGAGGACTGTCAGAAACTGCAGACCTAATAGAGGGAATGAGGGTCAGAGAGCGAGGACAGAACACATTGTTGGTTGGGAGATGCTGCGTAAGATCATACAGAACTGGGAACATGTTACATAAGGATAGTAGAGATCAATGCTATTACCCTCATTAATGTCCCCACTACAGACTGCTGAGGGCCACACATTATATACCAAAGGGTAGCATGTAGGGCTGCAGGTAGGGCACCAGAGGTTTAAGCAATATAATAAGGTTGGGATGGAAAGGGATGGTAATTCCCTGCAATAGACATATATATTCATCAGTAGTAATGCGGTATATGGTGCAAAATGTGCCATGTGTACATAACTGTCTATACAGAACAACAAAAGGTTCATAGAGTCCAATTAGAGCGTTCAGAGAACTTCCCACTGATCTCAATGCAACGGATGCAGCACCTCTGAAGAGACTGAAGTATCTCTAGGTGAATTTATTGTGGTGAAACAACAAATGGCAACTCACATAGTGACAGTGAAGATCAGGCCCACCACATAGTAAGGGCTACTGGTGGGTAGTCTAATGACGCTGGCAACAAAAGTGAGTACACACAAGTGAAAATGTCCAAATTGGGCTCAATTAGCCATTTTCCCTTCCCGGTGTCATGTGACTCATTAGTGTTACAAGATCTCAGGTGTGAATGGGGAGCAGGTGTGTTAAATTTGGTTTTATCGCTCACACTCTCTCATACTGGTCACTGGAAGTACAACATGGCACCCCATGGCAAAGAACTCTCTGAGGATCTGAAAAAAAGAATTGTTGCTCTACATAAAGATGGCCTAGGCTATAAGAAGATTGCCAAGACCCTGAAACTGAGCTGCAGCATGGTGGCCAAGACCACACAGCGGTGTAACAGGAGAGGTTCCACTCAGAACAGCGCCTCGCCATGGTCAGCCAAAGAAGTTGAGTGCAGTGCTCAGCGTCATATCCAGAGGTTGTCTTTGGGAAATAGACGTATTAATGCTGCCAGCATTGCTGCAGAGGTTGAAGGGGTGGGGGGTCAGCCTGTCAGAGCTCAGACCATACGCCGCACACTGCATCAAATTGGTCTGCATGGCTGTTGTCTCAGAAGGAAGCCTCTTCTAAAGATGATGCACAAGAAAATCCACAAACAGTTTGCTGAAGACAAGCAGACTAAGGACATGGATTACTGGAACCGTGTCCTGTGGTCTGATGAGACCAAGATAAACTTATTTGGATCAGATGGTGTCAAGCGTGTGTGGTGGCAACCAGGTGAGGAGTACAAAGACAAGTGTGTCTTGCCTACAGTCAAGCATGGTGGTGGGAGTGTCATGGTCTGGGGCTGCATGAGTGCTGCCGGCACTGGGGAGCTACAGTTCATTGAGGGCACCATGAATGCCAACATGTACTGTGACATACTGAAGCAGAGCATGGTCCTCTCCCTTCAGAGACTGGGCCGCAGGGCAGTATTCCAACATAATAACGACCCCAAACACCTCCAAGATCACCACTGCCTTGCTAAAAAAGCTGAGGGTAAAGGTGATGGACTGGCCAAGCGTCTCCAGACCTAAACCCTATTGAGCATCTGTGGGGCATCCTCAAACGGAAGGTGGAGGAGGGCAAGGTCTCTAACATCCACCAGCTCTGTGATGTCGTCATGGAGGAGGGGAAGAGGACTTCAGTGCCAACCTGTGAAGCTCTGGTGAACTCCATGCCCAAGAGGGTTAAGGATGGCTGTGTGTTGAGTTATTTTGAGGGGACAGTAAATTTACACTGTTATACAAGCTGTACACTCACTACTTTACATTGTAGTAAAGTGTCAGCTCTTCAGTGTTGTCACAAATACAAACTGTTGTAATTCCTACACCGTTCACCTGATTTGGATGTAAATCCCCTCAAATTAAAGCTGAAAGTCTGCAGTTAAAGCACAGCTTGTTCCTTTCATTTCAAATCCATTGTGGTGGTGTATAGAGCCAAAAAGATTAGAATTGTGTCGATGTCCCAATATTTATGGACCTGACTGTATCTTTTTGCAAAAGAGAAGGCTAATAGGTGGTCATGGCCTATGGTACTTCATCTTTATTCAGTTTATGTGGCTTATACTGTAATATGTAGAGAGAGAAGGACAATCCTGGGGAAGAGGAATGTAGCACTACCCCATAAGGGCTGCTGGTAGATAGATGGCTCCCCGAGTCCCGCACAGCCAGGCAGCATGCATCCAGACACTAGAAATCAGTCCCTGGGCTTGTTTTTGTTGTTTTAATCTGGGATAACAACTTGGATGGGGTAGAGGGGTTATGGGATGCCCAACTTCCTTCCTCTGTACAGAGAAAAGATCCTGGACTCTTCTCCTTCCTGGACACGATCAGTCTTTTAGGATCAGTGACAAACGTCCCTTGAGGACCAGAAGCTCTTAGTTCCCTTTGGAAAATAGCACAGAAATGTTGAAAAACTGCATGCAGGTGTATTTCCATTTCTCTGTAGAACTTCTCCCAGCTCCACTGCCTGCAGGTTCTACCAACCCTCCTGGCTGCTCTGAAGATCTCCCAGGGCAAGGGATAGGAAGGGTTAAGCACAGCGCTGTCCTTTGAAAGCTTGTGGCAATCTCACCCCTTGTGAATCCCTGGGTGGGCTGATGTACCCACTCTGTCCTCCTTGCTCCCTGCTGCTCTTAGGTAAGATTCCTTCTCTAACCAGACGCTGAAAGTATTCTTCCCAGCCAACCCAAGCTCAGCCTGGAGGCAAAGCCCCCCTAGACCCAGGGGACCCCTCCTAGGCTATCGACAGCTTCCTCCGCACTCCATGTTCCACCGACTCACTGCTTGTATGGCTCCACCATATTTAAGAGCTGACCTAGCCAACCTGCTAGGACATTCTGCTTGGGGATTGGCCAAGTCCCCTCAAGTATGCAGATCAGGACCTCCTGGCTTCCACCCACTAACTTCCGGAAGCTTCTACAAGCTTCTAGATTCAGTAGGAGGTACCAGAGACCTGCATTTGTGAAGTCATTCAGCCTGACCTGCAGTAACCCGACCCAATTTCTGACTCACATAACTTGTTATAAGTCATAAACCTAAATTTATCCACACTAACACTAGAGGGTGCTACAGGAACATAACTTAATTGGCAGTGTAGTTAATGTAGATCTAAACTCCAGCCTGATGGCATGTGGTTGGATAACACACCGGGAACCATAAACTAACGCCATGTTTTCTTTTGTTTCGTTTTTTTGCCATATAATACTTTTTTCACCTTGTTAAAATTATCTTTACATTTCAGCACTGCCGATCTCCTGCAGTCTCTTTCAGACTCTCCTTGTCTGCATGCACTTCAAAGATTGTTGCAAAACATTGCTCTGGACAACCATCCTGATGGTGACAATGGTGGAGCACAGTGACGGCCCCCCTAACACCGCCGCCACCCTCCCTATCCATGCGCCTGTCCCCTTTAAGGACGCCAGGCGCATGAATTCCTATGGCAGGGATGGGGGGGTGTTTTTTGAAGCACCTGATTAGAGCCAGAGGCTCTAATAGGCTTCAAAATAGGGTGGGCTCGATTGGCTGAAAGGGCAGGCGATCCTATTGGACGCCTAGGAGGAGGGGAGGAGATGCACGGTGAAAGCTGCCGTGATCTCAGAAGAGAAGAGGACACAGGAGATGCTGCCAGATGCCCGCCGCAGCCTGATCCCCTGCCTGATGTGCCCGCCGATCCCTGCCACTGTGTGCCTGCCAATCCCCGCTGCTGTGTGGCCGCCGATCCCTGCTGCTGTGTGCCCACCGATCCCCGCTGTTGTGTTCATGCCAAAGCCCGATGTGCCCGCCATTCCCCACTGCTGTGTGCTCACTGATCCCCACTGTTGTGTGCCCGCCGATCCCCGGAGCTGTGTACCTGCCAATGCCTGATGTGCCCACCGGTTCCCGCTGCTGTGTGCACTCTGATCTGCTGCTTTGTGCCCGCCGATCCCTGATGTGCCTACCGATCCCTGCCGCTGTGTGCCTGCCGATCCCCGATGTGCCTGTCAATCCCTGCTGCTGTGTGGCTGCCGATCCCTGCTTCTGTGTGCCGCTGATCCCCGCTGCTGTGTGACCGCTGATCCCCGCCGTTATGTCCCCGTCGATGCCCGATGTACCCACTGATCCCCCGCCGCTGTCATAGTTGCCAACATTGTAAAAAAATTTATAGGGACACATTTTTACCAGTGGACGGGGGCATCCGTTTGTAGGTGTGTCAGGAAAAAGGGGAGTAAAGCGGCGTGCGAAGCGCACCACAGCAAAAAATTAGGCATGGTTTATGCTAAAGCGCGGGTGTGGCTTCAAGGGGGTGTGGCTCAAAGGGGTGTGGTTCGAGTCTGAGATGAACGACGGATGGAGGGAGAAAGAAAGAAATAGGGAGGGAAGGAGAGAGAAGAAAGGAAAAAGAGGGATGGAGGGACAGCAGGCCCAGATCCTGCACCACAATAGCCATATGTGTATTTCAGAACGTTTAACAATCAGCAGATAAAGATACTCCAATCACCTGGTGTTAGCACTTCAATCATCCCAGCACCATGGTTGTTATGGTGTCAGGATGATTGAAGCGCATTATTTCTATTATTACATTGTAATATAAAATTAAATCATTCAGCTCACCATAATGCAGAATTAGTGGGAGCCCGAGCGTGTCACTTGCCACGTCGCCTGCCACCAGATGGAGCTTGTCACTTGCCACATCGCCTGCCACCAGATGCAGTTTGTCACTTGCCACATCGCCTGCCACCAGATGTAGCTTGTCACTTGCCACGTCGCCTGCCACCAGATGCAGCTTGTCAATTGCCATATCGCCTGCCACCAGATGCAGCTTGTAACTTGCCACGTCGCCTGCCACCAGATGCAGCTTGTCACTTGCCACATCGCCTGCCACCAGATGTAGCTTGTCACTTGCCACGTCGCCTGCCACCAGATGCAGCTTGTCACTTGCCACATCGCCTGCCACCAGATGCAGCTTGTCACTTGCCACGTCACTTGCCACCAGATGCAGCTTGTCACTTGCCACGTCGCTTGGCAGAAGATGCAGCTTGTCATTTGTCACTAGATGCAGTTTTTGTCACTTTGTCACCACAGATGCAGCTAGTCCATGCTTCTCTATCTTGGTGATTTGCAGTGGTGTCCTTGGGGGGGGTGATGGTCCCTGTGTCCCCGGGGGGGATGGTAGTACCTGTGTCCCCAGGGTGGGATGGTGGTCCCTATGTCTCCAGGGGGGATGGTGGTCCCTGTGTTCCCAGGGGGGAATAGTGCTCCCTGTGTCCCCGGGGGGGGTGGTGTTCCCTGTGTCCCCGGGGGAGATGGTGGTCCCTGTGTCCCCAGTGCTTACATTCCCATTCATTCCCTTGCTAGAGCAGACATAGTGAGCCATCCCTTCCCGGCTCAGTGTGTGTGTGGAGTGGTGTGTTCTACATAACTTTCCTCCCTGTTCCTCTGTAACACATTCCAGATGTCTCCCTGAACACTTGCACGGATGAAAAGGTGAGGGGGAAAGGAGGCTGGATTATGCAATGGGAAGTGAGCTGCTACAACAAGCCGACAGGAGGAAAAGACAAAAGAAAGAGACAGACGGAGGGCAAAGAATGGCAGTGTGTGTGTGAGGAGCTGAGCATGTGATGGTGTCACCCCTCTGCTGCACCCACATAGCAACGCTGCTACTAGTACTTGCCTGTTCATGTTGTGTCCAGAGCCAGCACTCACAAATCACATTGGGGACACAGCAGCATGGCTCACCACTGCATACATCACTTCCGGCACCCGGGACAGCTACTTCATACAGGTTCACCTATTGGCTGGGACGTGCCGCTGCAGCCCGCCTCCTACTACGTCCTCAGCCAGTAGCTGTCTGTAATTGTCAGTTATATCCCTCCCTTTCCCTCCATCATCCAGTCCCGGCTTCCAGTTCATCTGGATTACTGTTTAGGCAGGCCGGGAGGACACAAAATTATGGCGAAGTGGTGCGGCTTTGCTATGGTGGATCGGACACTCCAGCCCCGGTCCGCCGCTGCCCGGGACAAATTGAATTTATCCAGATTTTACCCGGGAAACGGACAGACCAGAACTGGGGTCCGAATCCCTTGAATGTCCTGGCAAATTAGGGACTGTTGGCAACTATGCGCTGTGTGCCCTATAATCCGCTGCTTTGTGCCCGCCGATCCCCGATTTATCTGCCGATCCCAGCCGCCGATGGGGTAAGAGCCGGTGGACCAGCAAACAGTGGGGTTTTGAGGTGCCGCGAGGGGGGGTGGTTGTTTGCTGTCCCCCCAACAAAAAAAACACCAGCCGCTACTGGTGGAGAATGTCTGTGCAATGTGTCCACCAGTGGCAGTATAGGGTGCCATGTGAGAAAGGTGACAACACAGAAGAACAATTGGGAGACGGTTGTCACTCTCAACAAGGAACCTGCATGGCAGCTTCAACAGGTAGAGTTGAGTGAACCCGAACTGTAAAGATTGGGTCCGTACCGAACTTTCGGGTGTCCATGTCCCGAACGCCAACGTTTGAGAAAAACATTCGGGTTCTGGGTTCTGGTATTTTATCAAGCATGTTGAATAGCTGCAGGGCAGCCAATCAACAAGCGTTTCACTGGTTTTCCCTAGAAGCCATCACAGCCATGCCTACTAATGGCATGGCTGTGATTGGCCAGTGCATCATGTGACCCAGCCTCTATATGAGGCTGGAGTCACAGTGCTGCATTTCACATGCTCACAGGTTAGTGTAGGGAGAGGATGCTGCCGGCGCTTTGAGGGACAGATTGCAGTGATAATAACTAGGTAGAGATTACTACTACTACTGCTGTGAGGGACAGATTGCAGATCTATAACATCTCATCCTGCATTACAGAACGATCTTTCATCCTGCATTACAGAACGATCTGATTACAGAACGATCTCTCATCCTGCATTACAGAACGATCTGATTACAGAATGATCTCTCATCCTGCATTACAGAACGATCTGATACTGGACTAGGTAGAGATTACTACTGCTTTGAGGGACAGATTGCAGATCTAATAACTTCTCCCATTTTTCTTCCTTTTGCAGCCCTCTAGCACTTTCCAGGACTTTTTTACAGCCATTTTTGTGCCGAAAAGTTCGGGTCCCCATTTACTCCAATGAGGTTCGGGGTCCGGGGTAAAGTTCGGATAACGTTCGGTACCGAACCCGAATGTTTCCGGAAAGTTCGGCCGAACCCGCCGAACCAGGTGTTCGCTCAACTCTATCAACAGGCAAAGCTTCTATGAGATTTTAGTGATTGGGTTCAGAGTATAATCCCCCGGGTACACAGGGTCGCTGCGATGATCTGTCCAGATTTACTAACATGTGCCAAAGTCTCACAGCTGTGTTCAGGCCTCAGGATTTGTATGACTCTCCGTCACGAAGGGGTTGATGTTGACGTCGTCTGAATCATTTTTTTCTATAACTGGAAAATGTTTGGCTGCTGAGAACGTTGAGCAATTATGATGAATGCCGGATGCGGCTTTCCTGCTACAAGCGTATCCACGTGACAGACGGATGGTTCATCATCATAGGTGGGCGCAGCCTATTGCATTAGGGTGGCACCACAAAGCGCAAACAAACATGAGTGCGTGTATAATGTCAGAGGGGCAGAGGACGGTGTCAGAGGGGCAGAGGGCAGTGTCAGAAGGGCAGAGGATGGTGTCAGTAGGGTAGAGATAACTGCCAGTAGTTTATTTTTATTTTATTTCATTTGTCTTTTACAATTTTGATTTTTGTTATTTTTTTACAATTTATTTTAGGAGCCCTGCTGGGGGGCTTTAATAAAATATCAGGGGTCTAAGCAGACCCCTAATGTCTCACTTTTGAGACAGAGAAAGAGACTGAGGACAGAGATTCCCCCATCCCTTTCACTGCAGCCAGGCAGCGGGGAGAATCTGCACAGTACAGGGTGGTTAGGGTGTGCACAGGCACACCTGTCACACTATGTGCGCACGCCTATGTTCACCATGAAAATGTGAATGTATTACTTACAACTGACAAGAATATTTAACATTTGCATACGGGGGGCAACATTCTATTATGAATGCTGTCCTAAGTTTCAGGAAACGAAGGTCAGACGCACTCCTAGGGGGCGGTCTCTGGGCCGGGACTAGACATGTGCACAGCGAAAAAAAAATATTTTGTTTAATCTGTCTAATTTGTTTTTGGAATTTTTTTCGTATTCGGAACGATTAAAATTTTTCGAATTCGGATCGTTCCAAACGTTTTTGAATCAATTTCCAATAGTTTCCGAATATGAATAATTTTCCAATTTCCAAAGGGAATAAAATAGAATAAAAAATAAAGGAACAGAATAGAAAAAAAAATGTAATAGAATAGAAAAGAATATAACAGAAAATAAAAGAATAGAACATAATGACGTAAAACAGAACAAAATAGAATAGAAAATAAAAAAACAGAATAGAACGGAATAGAAATAAATAGAAAGATTCTAACCATCTTCTTAAATTCAAATAGAATAGAAAATATTGTATTCCTTTAATTTTCTATTTTATTTTATTCCCTTTGGAAATGTGAAAACTATTTGAATTCCAAAAGTATTCGAAAATATTATTTCGGATTCGTTTAAATTTGGTACTATTGTAATTCGAATGCATCCAAATTTCCAAAAAAAATAAAATTCTCCCAAATTTTAATTCGGAACGAAACAAACCGCACATGTCTAGCCGGGACTTTTGACTGTCTCTGCAATAAACGAGTGAACACTGTAATGTTGTGTGCATGGAGTGAGGACCGCTTCATTTCAGCCCCGGCATTCAGGAGACAGCGGGAGAGCCAGCTTTGGCAGCGGAGGAGGGGGTGTTGGCTCTCCTGACCGGAGGAGGGGGTGTTGGCTCTCCTGACCGGAGGAGGGGGTGTTGGCTCTCCTGACCGGAGGAGGGGGCGTTAGCTCTTCTGATCGGAGGAGGGGGCGTTAGCTCTTCTGACCGGAGGAGGGGGCATTAGCTCTTCTGACTGGAGGAGGGGGCATTAGCTCTCCTGACCAGAGGAGGGGGTGTTGGCTTTCCTGACCGGAGGAGGGGGCGTTAGCTCTTCTGACCGGTTGCAGGGGAGGAGGCCAGTCCTCTCGATTGCGGGGGAGGAGGCCAGTCCTCTCGATTACGGGGGAGGAGACCAGTCTTCTCGATTGTGGGGGAGGAGGCCAGTC
>BLSH010281442.1:27048-40924 GCA_018402905.1 Glandirana rugosa | reverse complement strand
TTATCCAGTAACAGACAAGGGATGTGTCTGGATGGTGACTGTATCATTGTGTGTGTCAGGTTCCTATAAGGTGTCAGGATGTCACTGTCTATTTCTCCATGGAGGAGGGGGAGTATTTAGAAGGACACAAGGATCTCTACAAGGACGTCATGATGGACAATCAGCCGCCCCTCACATCACCGGGTAAGAGGAGACTTTATTGTAAAGGAGAGAGCAGTACAGAGGGTCCACCTAGATCCCCCATCATCTGATAAACACATAGAAACAATGTATTCAGTCAGTGTTGTGTTTCCTACAGATGGATCCAGTAATGGGAACCCACCAGAGAGATGTCCCCGTCCTCTGTATTCCCGGGATTCCACACAGGAAGGTCACACCATCCCTCACCATCATCAGGTAGATGATTGACAATTATTGGTAGTTCTGATTTATACACAGCATATTTGTTACAATGAATGTTTTATTCTATATTCAGAGTGGAAACCTCGGGGATGATAATATTGTTATTAAAGAAGAGTATAAAGAGGAGGATAAAGAGGATGGAGTGATGGTGGCGTTATCAGAAGGACACAAGGATATGATGGAGCCCCCTAATACCAGGAACCCACCAGAGAGAGGTCCCCGTCCTCTGTATTCCCGGGATCCCACACAGGAAGGTCACACCATCCCTCACTGTTATAAGGTTAGTGGGACTGAGGTTATAAAACACACTTATAGAGACAATGTGTGATGTCTCAATAATAAAGCTTATATCCTAAAGATGATATTCACTCTCATTTTCTTGATTTAGAGTGGAGATCCCATTGATATAGAGTTTGAGTTTAAAGCAGAAGAAGAGAAGGATGATCAGCAGTCTATTAAGGAGGAAGGAATAAAGGGGACATTTATAGAGGAGGACACTCCTACAGAGATCAGCACAGGTGGGTCATTAACACTAAATCCATTCCTCCACCCATACTGCTCACTGATTGGTCCAGAGTAGGGGGGGGACTGGGTGATATCAGCCTGTAATACCCTGGTCACTTTCCTGAGCTGTGTTCCCTGACCTGTATTTCTCTCAGATAATCTTCCTTCTCTGTGCTGCAGACACAATTTATGTATCTAGACTGCATTTATGGAGATTCTGGGGTTCAGCTGGCAGCAAAATGTTTCAGCATAGACGTTATTAGACCTAGGCACCTGGGGTATGTGTTTTGGGTCTTCTGCCCCATACCTGGGTATGACAAGATATCTGACAGAACAATTCTCCCAGGATTAGTTGCTCTGTTTGCTGGCTGTGCTGGGTGGAGGGATTTGTCTGTATATCTCAGACCCAAGTCACTGAGTGCAGTCTCAGGAGATGGGAGGCAGTGGTGTGGGGCCTCTGCAACTTGTCTCTTATAGGCTTCCACTGATTACTGAATACCAATATTATGAGCCCTGACCCTTACACTATATACTCTATATTATGCATTACATTATTCTGATACTATATAGTCCTATCTGGTGTATCTTATACAATATATTGCACATTACATAGTTCTGACTTCTGCTCTCTCCCCTGTGCCCTCTGCTATATATAAACATAATATGTATTCTCTTTTGTTATACCCATTTTCTACCAGCTGGACATTTTATATCTGATGATTTGATTGGAGCACAGACTTTTTCATGTTGATAATAAAGGGATAACATCCTAAAACTTTTGAAGCTTAAACAAAAAGATAATGAGAAAGGAGTCAACAACCCAATCATGGTGGTCTTCAGGTTCAGTCCAGTCTTCATCTTGGTTGTTCTCCCCCATCCTCACTCTCTGACCTCCGGTGGGGCTCAGCCCCACGTTTAATCATTACTAAATCATGGACTGAATAAGGAAGTGCAGGACTTCTTATGTTGGGAAGATGGCAATGAGTGATAGAGGGGGTGGGGACACTCACCCTATAATCCCCTCATCAGTGTCACTCCTATAAAAGAAAGTTCTCATTGTTTCCTCACTCTCTGACCAAGGTTCATGAATAAAGAAATGAACTGGTAGGAGGTTCAGAGATGTAGAGCTGAAACAACTAATTGTCATAATTGATTATTAAAATAGCTGTCAACTATTTTCATAATCGATTATTTGGTCATTCGATTAATTGGCCTGCATACAGAATTCTTTATTTCTTTACATATCAGAAAATATAGCTCAGTACACCATGCATACATGTCAGTAAATGCCTGAGAGTGTGAATGTGTGAGGAGCAATGCCTCATGGGACATGAAGTCCTGGGCAAGAAAAGGAAGCAAGTAATTCTAAAGGCAGAAGTTTTTGTTTCTTGCAGTAGGGAAACTCTATACTATATTTTGCGGCTTCCTATAGGGGAACTCAATACTATACTTTGCGGCTTTCTATAGGGGAACTCAATACTATACTTTGCGGCTTCCTATAGGGGAACTCTATACTATACTTTGCGGCTTCCTATAGAGGCACTCTATACTATACTTTGCGGCTTCCTATAGAGGCACTCTATACTATTCTTTGTGGCTTCCTATAGGGGAACTCTATATTATACTTTGCGGCTTCCTATAGAGGCACTCTATACTATACTTTGCGGCTTCCTATAGATGCACTCTATACTATTCTTTGTGGCTTCCTATAGGGGAACGCTATATTATACTTTGCAGCTTCCTATGGGGAACTCTATACTATACTTTGCAGCTTCCTATAGGGGAACGCTATACTATACTTTGTGGCTTCCTATAGGGGAACTCTGAAGGCAGGAGGAGCCAGAAGTGGGGGGTCCAGAAGAGGAGAATTAGGGCTGCTCTGTGCAAAACCATTACACAGAGCAAGTAAGTATGATAAGTTAGTTTAAAAGATATCCAATATTTACAAGGACTTTAAGGGCTCTGCGCAGCAGCATCTGAAACCAGAGAAGATGGAGGCTGATAGACTGGAGGTAATATAACGCATTACAATTACATAAAGTAAAAGTTTACCAGTATTGTGCATTATATATAAAATCATTATATCCATGAAGAAAGTCTCAGCTTTCAGTACTACTATAATATAAAAGCACCCCCCCCCCCAACCTCCATGTCACACTCCCAGTTAAAATGCCCATATATAAAAAAAAACATAAAAGATGGTTCTCACTCCAATAAAAAGTCACTATTGAACTTAGTCTGTTTCGCCCAAGTGGGTGCGGTACCTTGGCAACTATGGGCTAAATGTTAAAGAAGGGAAAATGTGGGGGTACCGTGGGCCACCCCACAAGACAAGAGTTGCATATGGAGAACTAGCAATAGTATTGTATTGACTTTAATGTGTACAATTCACAAAAACATTGGCAGGCACAATAGCCCGTCCCTCCAAATACCTATTAAAAATGGGTTAAAAAAGAGTGGACAACATTGTTACTCACACTCAGCTCACAGGGTGTCACTTACACAAACAAGCATACCACAGTGTCCTCCAAGCTTCCTTGTAACAAGCCTCTATGAGTGTAGGTAGGGGGTCATAGGGTGCTGAGCAATACTTGCCCCATACTGGGCTGGTTGGTATGCTGCTGGCACCACTGAATCCTCCACTACTTTGGACAAAGCCGTGGCATCATGACTTCTCAGGCTCAATGGTACATCATAGGAAGAAATTGATAGTAAATTAGGAGGTAGATCTAACAATATGCTGCAGCCTAGCAAAGGAACTGTAGCGTGAAAAGAAGTATCTCCAAATAGTCCCAGATATTGGCACAGTGTATGGAATGTATCCATGTCAAACCAGCAGAAGGGGAGACTTATGAACTCGAACCCTGGGTCACATTTGAATGGCCCTCAGAATCACTCATCAGGTTTCCAATGGATTCCTAAGGTGGGGAGGATTTGTTCAAAAGTATGGGAGTTTGTCCATAGCCAATCCAGGAAGCAGGCTGTTATCAGTAACATATCAATAAACTCCATGCCTGTTTGAGTCAAATAGTTACTGTGATCAAGCTAGCTTCAGAAAGGGGGCTGACACATACACAATTCAAATGTAAACCAGTTCCTCATTAGTATAGAACCAGCACCATCGCCGTGTTGGCAACAAAGTTAGCCTTAGGTCAAAGATTTCCAAACAGGCCTCCCTATGGGAGGTGGAACTGGGGAGAAGACCAATAACAGCTGCCCGGAGTCTCACCACTCCTCAGTGCTAATGTCCATAGATCAGCTTTTCCCCCTATTGTTCCCCGACTGGTAGTGATGTAACTTCCACAGCTATGATGTGACAGGTGGGTAAAGGCCGGCTGTTAGGACTTCCTCGTGGTTAACACTGTGTTGTCAGTCCCACATAGAGGCAGCTAGCAGCTATGTGATATGCTGGGAGCGCGTGGTATGACAGCTGCTTGCTGCCTCTATGCAGGGATAGGGAAGCTGGTCAGAGTTGATGGGAAGATGGATGGAGCCAAATACAGGGCAATCTTAGAAGAAAACCTGTTAGAGTCTGCAAAAGACTTGAGACCGGGGCGGAGGTTCACATTCCAGCAAGACAACGACCCTAAACATACAGCCAGAGCTATAATGGAATGGTTTAGATCAAAGCATATTCATGTGTTAGAATGGCCCAGTCACAGTCCAGATCCAAATCCAATTGAAAATCTGTAGCAAGACTTGAAAATTTCTGTTCACAGACGCTCTCCATCCAATCTGACAGAGCTATTTTGCAAAGAGGAATGGGCAAAAATGTCCTCTCTAGATGTGCAAAGCTGGTTGAGACATCCCCAAAAAGACTTGCAGTTGTAATTGTAGCGAAAGGCGGCTCTACAAAGTATTGACTCTGGGGGGCGCTATACAAATGCCCCCCACACGTTTCACATATTTATTTGTATCATTTATCGTTTTTTTTTTTTCAATAAGATTTTATTAATTTTCAAAAATACAAAAACAAAGGCAACACAGGTACAGGTCGAGGGATACCGTTTCAAGTATACAGAGTAGCTTTTAAGAAACCATAACATCAAGTGTATCAATTCAATATAAGAGGTTACCATTTTGGTAGATCCAAGTTTGACCATTATTGGTATAAAATCGATCAAATTATAACTAAAAGGCAGGGGAAGAGAGCAGGAAAGGGTTGGGGGGGAAGCTGAGGGGGAAGACAGGATGGCTGCGTGCACTCTCTGCGATACGGGATTGAGGAGTTAGGTCCTCATCACCAGGATTATTATGGTGTATCTGAAACCATACACCAGAATAAACTAAATGTACCGATAATGATATCAAGAACAATAACAACCAGAATAATAACCACATCAGACTGAAATAACGGAAGTAGGAGTGGCTCTCAGATGGACCTAGCATACAATATTTGCCCTGAGCTAAAGAAACAGACATACCCAGCAAACAATAGAAAATATTAGGAGTACTTAGGGAAGGCGTCGTAACCACATCTACTCGGGTGTATCCCCTGAGCAGGGGGGCCTCCCGAGAAGTCTTGTATCTTTCAGTCCATGGTGTCATGTACTTGTCAGAAAGTGTTGTAATAACAATAGGAAGGTTTCCTGATGGAATCCACCTCCTCGGACGAAAGAGTAGCAGCCATGAATAGATCCCATTTGTTGGAGAAATTCTTTCTAGTTGTGGGGTGAGAGAGATCCTCTGTAAGTCTTTCTCTATATAGTAGAGATAGTAATTCCTTTTGGATTTGGTCCATCGTGGGTCTAGTAGGTCCCACCCAATTCTTTAAGATGATTCTTTGGGTTATTAGAAGGGTAGTTTGAATCCATGGATTATTTTTATGTATTGGATCGTTCTTTGGGAGGGCCTGAAGTACATCGTCCCAATAGCCAAACAGGACAGGTAGAGGATCTTTAGTTAGTCGCCCAGCAGTGACTTTCTCAATGTAATGTATGACTTGTTACCAGAGAGTATCGATGTGTGGCCAGTCCCAAAGTTTATGGGCTAACGAGGGGTGTTTAAGGGAGGATCTTCAGCTGCACCTCTTTCCAGGTTTTGCAGGGGTTGAGGTGTAGTACTGTGTTGTAACCTTTAAGAATTTTGTTTGAGAGGTCATCAATGTCGAATTGTTTTGCCCAGGCAGAGGCATATTTTGGGTCCCGCGCAAACTCCGGGGATTTCCGTAAGGACTTGTACAAGTTTGAGATTTTGTAGAGGTCTGTACTAAGCATTGAGTCAAAGGGTTCAGGTGCTGATTTTTGATGTGCCTTGTAGCCGGAAGACCTTAAGAAGCTGAGACATTGAGTATAATAATATACATGGGAAGCCGGTAGTTGGAAGTCTTTTGCCAGTTGCTGAAAGGGTTTTGGCTGACCCATTGATGGGTCGCATAATGATGCAAAAGTTATTAGTCCCTTCTGCGCCCAAATCCTAAAGGCGTCATGTAACAGGCCAGGTGGGAAGTCTGGGTATCCTCTTATTGGAAGGTGTTTGGAGAAATATTTCGGAAGTTTAAGCAGTTTACGTGCTTCTCTCCAGGCAATTCTAGTGTCTCTCAAAAGAATACTATACTTGAGTCCCGGGATCAGGGAGTTCCAATTGCAAAGTAGGAGGGCCGGGAGGGAGAAGGGCAGAACCATCTGAGATTCCAGGAGATAGTTAGAGTACCGTGAGTGTTGAGTAATCCAATCAAGGCCAATACGAAGCAAGCAGGCTAAATTATAGAATCTAACGCTAGGGACATTAGCACCCCCTGCGCTCCTGGGGAGATGCATCTTTTTTAAAGATATGCGAGGTTTCCTGCCACGCCAAAGAAATTTACTAACTACTTGGTTTAGATAATTGGTGTATTTATGCTTTAGAAGGAATGGTATTGTCTGAAGTGGATATAGTAGTTTAGCGAAGCTCGTCATCTTGTATAGATAGCATCTCCCCATGAGCGACAGGTCCATCCAGCCAGCCAGCTCCCTGGCTATTTTGTCTATCAAGGGGGGAAACTTTAGTTGGTAGATAGAAGAAGGAGTTTTCCCTATCTGTATCCCAAGATATGTGATGTGTGTCGCAGCCTGAGTAAAGGGCAAAGAATTGTTGTAAATGGGTGTTTTGGTGCGGGTGCCTAAGAGAAGGATCTCACTCTTGCTACAATTTATTCGTAACCCGGAGCATCATTGAAATGTGTCAAAAATGTCTTTGATGATGAATGCATCTATTTGGGGATTTTTTGTGAAAATTAGAACATCGTCCGCAAACAGGGCTGTCCTAAGTTCGTGGTCTCCTATGGGAATGCCATGGAGGGTCGCATTATACAGAAGGTACCTGGATAGGGGTTCAAGGGCGACGTTAAAGAGGAGGGGGGACAGGGGGCAACCTTGCCCAGTCCCTTTGTACAAACGGAATTTGTCGCTTAGGTTGTTTGCCACCACAAGGCGGGCCGAGGGGAAGGCATACATTTGTCGAATGAGGTGTATTATTGGGCCTGAAAAGCGGAATTTTTGAAGGACCAAAAAAAAAAAACAATCAAAATTGACATTGTCAAATGCCTTCTCGGCATCTAAAGTGATGATGGCCGTGTCCTCGGCCAAATTGTTTGCTGCATAATCCATAGCCATCATCACCTTGCGTATGTTGAGGGTCCCCGTTCGCCCTTTAATGAAACCTGAGTGGGCCAGGTGGATTAGGGTGGGGAGAAGCTCTGCCAACCTATTTGCAACTATTTTAGATAGATGATAGATAGATAGATGAATCTACATTTAAAAGAGAAATGGGTCTGTACGATCCTGGATTAAGTGGGTCCTTCCCTTTTTTCTCTAGGAGTTTGATGATGGCTTGGTTCCCAGATTTCATGTATGCACCCCCAGACCAAATGTCATTGTATACATTTAAGAGTGATGGGCATACATAATCAGTCATAAGTTTAAAGAATTCCCGTGTATAGCTGTCTGGGCCCGGGGCCTTTGCAGTGGGGAGATGCTTAATGGCCTGGGATACTTCCTCGTGAGAGATGGGGGTGTTTAGGGCATTCAATTGGTCTGTGGTCACTTCCGGTAAGTCAACCGATCCCAGGAATTGCTTGGCTGAGTCCATATCTATGGGCTCTTGTGCATAAAGAGCGGAATAAAACTTGAGCATCACCCTCGTCACCTCTTTTGTTTGGGTGAAAGTTTTTCCCTGGGAGTCCCGAAGGGCCGTTATTCGAGTGGGTCTGTAGGGGCCTGTACAAAGCCTGGAGAGCAGTTTTCCCGATTTGTTGCCAAATTTGAAGAGGTTCGCTTCTATGTGTGTGTGTGTGGTGTATGTGTTCTAGAGAGTTTGCCCACAGGTCGAAAGAACGCTTGGCTTCCTGCCAGGCCTCTCTTGTGGATTTTGTGTCTGCTGCTGTCAGTGCCTCCGGTGTGAATTTTAGCTTGCGACTAGCTTCTATATAGTTGCTCATAGTCTGCTTTTTGTATGCGGCCATGTAGGAGATAATCTGTCCTCTGAGGACAGCTTTCCCCGTTTCCCAGAAGAGGGAAGGATTGTCCTGTGTTGGTGTGTGCATAGTCCTCCCAAGTTTTCTTGAGGGTTTCAAGAAAATCATTATTTCTTGAAAGATAGCCTGGGAAACGCCAGAGACGGCATTTAGTACGTGGATTAGGGTCTGCTAAGTTCATTGTCACCGGGGCATGGTCAGATATGGCTATCTCCTTGATCTCTGAGTCTCTGATTTGTGGAAGAAGATGTACCGAGCTAAAAAAATAGTCAAGCCTCATAAATAGTTTATGTGGGGGGGAGTAAAAGGTATACACCCTATCCACTGGGTGCCTTAGTTTCCATACATCTGTGAAATCCAGGGCTGTCATGGTCTCAGATAGTAGGGTGGGCTGGGCGGAAGAGCATATTACATGGCGCATGGGTTTAGGCTTTGATCTGTCCTGAGATTCACTCATGATCGAGTTAAAATCCCCTCCTATTATGTGTGACAAATTGGGATGTTTCAAGATGTGAAGCGTCAGGTCTGCAAAGAATTGCTTTCCTGGATTATTAGGAGCATAAATATTTGATATTCTGATTTCCCTCTCACCCCATTTTAAGTGAACCGTAAGCATACGTCCCTGGAGTTCTGAATCAAGTGATATTATTTACCCTGGGAAGTTTTTATGGAGTAATATAAGGACCCCAGCCCTACGACTGGTGCCTTCCGAGCCTAGGACATCACCCACCCACATTTTTTTCATCCTGAAATAATTTTGTGAGGTCAAATGGGCTTCTTGTAATAGGGCTATGTTTGCTTTAAGGCGCTGAAGATGACGTAGGACTTTTGTGCGTTTATTTGGGGTCCCTAACCCCTTAACATTCCAACTTACTACTCTCATGTGATTCCCGAGCAGATGTGGTATGTAGCCACTGAGGTATCTGTATGGATAGTATGTGAGTCCTGTCTGGAAGTATTGGTCCAAAGAAGAACCAACCCAGTGTGGTCTGGTAGGGTGATTGGTGTGTGGTCATGAACCAATAGAGAGTGGTGATGCAGCCAGGGAAAGAGAAACAGAGGTAAACCATAACTTATATAAAAAAGAAAGAAACTACTCACTCGTGACTCCACTTTTTTCCACATGGTATATCTGCCCCAGGTTCGACCCCCAAGAGCAAATCCCCTGTAGTGAGGATTCATAGAAATGCCCATTCACATCGTATTACATTGGATGTCTAATACCATTTATAGGATGAACAGTAGTGGGCTAGACTACTACAGAGAGGGGTTAATGACGCATGACTTGGTCATGACCTGTGGAGGCACCCCTGTGGAAAAAAGAAGACCCGTGAGAACAGAAATGGCAGGATTGAGAGGGCAGAATATCACACCATATTGCCCAGCGAAACTGGGAACAAAATAGAGAAGCAGATCAAGCGGAACACTTAGGCACTGTAATAAGTTGTCGTTTCAGGAAATCAATGAAACACTATGAAAAGGCAATATATACATACCGGAGCATTCTAAGCTCTTGCACACCAAGAGATGAGTCTAAGGTTAAATGAGAGAGTAGGATGTACTTCCCTTCGTTGACGGAACCTTCCCAGCTCTTCTCAATGAGGACAAGCCACCAAAGTGGGACTGAGTGAGTTCATCCTAAAGAGGTAGCATTGTTTGTGTCCCCAGCATGTTTAAAGCATTTAGGAGAATCCTTCCTGGGGCTTCTCTGTGACAGGGAACGAGAGGGCGGTATATCTTTTGCTAGAGCGGCAGCATAGGATCCTGGCTTTAGGGTGCGCATGTAGTGTTCAGCTTCTTTGGGGCTATGAAATGATAATTGGTCTCCATTCGGTGATCTGATCCTCAGCACCGCTGGAAAGGCAAGAGTGAATTTTATCTGTTTCTGAAATAATGCTGAACAGACCATATGAAAGACCTTACGCTGCTTAGCCACCTCACCTGAGTAGTCAGCAAAAATCAGGATCCGCACCCATCGATCATGAGAGATCTTTGCTGCCAGAACTTTTGGAGAATGGCATGCTTTTCAGCATAATTCAAGTACTTGGCTATAATTGGCCGTGGGCACCGACGATCGTTCGTTATTTGTCCCAGACGATGTGCTCGTTCCACTAGACAGGGCCCGGGGAGGCCTAGAGCCTCAGGAATTTTAACACCACAGAAATTATTTAAGGCCTGGGCTTGGAGGGTTTCTGGCACCCCTATAAATCGCAAATTGCCCCTGCGGGACCTATTCTCTAAGTCCTGGAGCTTTTCTGTGATGACTTTAAGCTGTTGATCCTGGTCGTGATCAGATTTTTGTGTGAAAGAGAGCTCCTCTTCTATGTGAGCAATCCGGCCTTCAGCTTCATTAAGCCTAGCGGCCTGCTCCATAAATTCCCTGTGAAGCGCGGCCATACCTGAATGAACTGCCTTTTCCACAGATGATGTTATGGTTGGTGCTAACAGGGCTGCCACTGCCTTTGCTATCCGTTCTGTGTCTGGGTGACCTTGCGGGACTGGGGCGGGTGTCTGTTCGTCGCTTACCTCCATCCCTGCGACACGCGCCATGACAGGCTGTGCGGCCTGGTCTCCCGAGTCCGCCGGGCGATGCGTGGAGCCGGCTTTAGTGCTGTTCCTGTCCAGGAATCGCTCCATCCTCCGTTCAGGTAGCTGGTGGAGCAGAGGGGGGGGGGTGCCACCGGTCGGTTGGGCTAGGCTTTATATGCCGATTTGTCGGGTTGCTGCGGGAGCCGATGTGGTGAGAGTCTATTCCATCTGGCGCCGTAACTATCGTTTTCCTTCCACTTCACAATTATGTGCCACTTTGTGTCGGTCTATCACATAAAATCCCTATAAAATACATTTACATATTTGGTTGGTTGCGTGGTTTACGCATGAAACTGTGAGGACGCATCTCCTGTGAGCTCCGCCGCTAGCACCGGCTCTTAGCGTGAAAAGTGACATCTTCACTATCATCTCAACAAAACCCTCAACATGGGGAAACGGATTGGTAAGTCCCTACCATAGAAAAACACCCCCAGCAACTCCATTAAGCGGTTCCCAGCCGCCGAACCCGAAGACGGAAGCGGCCTAGGCCGCTCGCCGCATGTAGTCTGCAGCCTTCTATTGGGCACCAGTCACCGACCTCTTTTGTCTGCTCTGAGGGCATAGACACTTCCCCATGCCGCTCGGAAGTCGCAGCACTGGTGAGTGGTCTTCCCACTAAAGCAGAGCTGGCTTCAATGCTACATGGCCTGGAGAGAGCTATAAAAAAAGTAGTGTCAGCAGTCCAGACCGACCTTGTGCAAGTACTCTTCCGAGTTGAGGAGTCGGAACTCCGTTTAGACAGACACACGACAGCTATCAGAGACTTGCAGGCCCGCACACGATCCCTCGCCATTGCACACAGGATGGCCCTCTATAAAATAAAGGACCAAGAAAACAGGAATCAGAGGAATAACATCAGGATCCGCGGGCTCCCTGAAGCCACCAGGGATGAGGACCTCCAGGCCTCGGTCCGGGGTATTTTCAATACCCTGCTTGAGAACCCTGCGACCCATCCACTCAGACTGAACCAAGTACATCGAGCCCTCCATCCTCATAATATTTCCTCTGAGAAGCCCCGTGATGTCATTTGTAGGATCCACTTCTTTGACGAAAAGGAGCTTATCATGCAGAAAGCTAGGGAAGCCACATCGCTGGAATTTGATGGGGTACACCTCTCTTTCTTCCCCGACCTGGCCAAGGAGACCCTGGATTGCCGCCGAGCTTTGAGGCCCCTTACAGACAAACTGCGGGTTAATTCCATCACATACAAGTGGGGCTTCCCAGCCTGCCTGTTTGCAAATAGAGATGGCAAGACGGCTGTCCGCTTCCCAGAAGACCTGGAAGCCTTCTGCATAGACATGAACATCATCCTGCCAGAGCTACCGGGATGGCAGGACGACATGCCGGCTCTCCCATTCGGATCTGGCGATCACTGGCAAAAAGTCTCCCGGCCCCGTCGATCAGGCACTGCCGCTGCTAACACCTAACACCGGTTCCCCAGGATTTTCTACATTTGGGCCACTAGCTACAGACTCCGCTCTACTTTGTTTTCACTTCTTTGCCTATCCGCTCATCATGGACAAGGAAGCTTACGTGAGTCTGACCGCTACACTGTTTTGTTGCTCAAATCTCATTGTTTGATCCCCTTTTTTATTTCCCTACATGCCGGATCTCTGGGCCCTAATAAGACTATCTCACTGAATATTCTTGGCCACATGGCCTACTAGGTGCTCAGGCTTTTTAGACTGTTCACAAGTTTTATGTTGGTTGGAGGTTATACAGTCAGGTCCATAAATATTGGGACATCAACACAATTCTAATCTTTTTGGCTCTATACACCACCACAATGGATTTGAAATGAAACGAACAAGATGTGCTTTAGCTGCAGACTTTCAGCTTTAATTTGAGGGTATTTACATCCAAATCAGGTGAACGATGTAGGAATTACAACAGTTTGTATATGTGCCTCCCACTTTTTTAGGGACCAAAAGTAATGGGACAATTGGCTGCTCAGCTTTTCCATGGCCAGGTGTGTGTTATTCCCTTATTATCCCATTTACAAGGAGCAGATAAAAGGTCCAAAGTTAATTTCAAGTGTGCTATTTGCATTTGGAATCTGTTGCTGTCAACTCTCAATATGAGATCCAAAGAGCTGTCACTATCAGTGAAGCAAGCCATCATTAGGCTGAAAAACAAAACAAACCCATCAGAGAGATAGCAAAAAATTTGGTGTGGCCCAATCAACTGTTTGGAACATCCTTAAAAAGAGAGAATGCACCGGTGAGCTCAGCAACACCAAAAGACCCGGAAGACCACGGAAAACAACTGTGGTGGATGACCGAAGAATTCTTTCCCTGGTGAAGGAAACACCCTTCACAACAGTTGGCCAGATCAAGAATACTCTCCAGGAGGTAGGTGCATGTGTGTCAAAGTCAACAATCAAGAGAAGACTTCACCAGAGTGAATACAGAGGGTTCACCACAAGATGTGAACCATTGGTGAGCCTCATAAACAGGAAGATTAGAGTTTGCCAAACAACATCTAAAAAAGCCTTCACAGTTCTGGAACAACATCCTATGGACAGATGAGACCAAGATCAACTTGTACCAGAGTGATGGGAAGAGAAGGGTTTTGCGAAGTCTTAAGTAGGACGACGAAAATAGTAGTCAGTGTACTAGTTATTTATGTTCTCTTGGTCAAGGTAACTGTGATGGTGGTGGTACGAAGTGACTACTCCACCATACTACACCTAGTACTCGTCAACGAAAAGAAGAGGTATGAGAAGAGAAGGGTAGTGAGACCATGTTCAACTAGAACCAGAGTAGACAGGTATCCTACAACAAGGTCTTGACACTTCCGAAAAAATCTACAACAAACCGTTTGAGATTAGAAGGACAAATACTCCGAGTGGTTACCAAGTGTAGAACACCACTTGGGAGACATAAGTGAGACCACTTCAGAAGAGAACTAACAACTGAAACTGTGTGT
>BLSH010281441.1:53677-66598 GCA_018402905.1 Glandirana rugosa | reverse complement strand
CTTTATTGCCTTCATCCTCACCTGGATCGTATATTATAAACGGGACTCGATTTCTTTGTCTGTATGGGTCGTTTGTTATCTTTTATAATCCTCATGAATCCCTTCCGAAGCATTGATCTCAACTCGCTTGGGCCTGACATTTCAAGCCCAGGCATGGCTTGAAACCCCACAGGCCCTGGGCCTGGGCCTGATTTTAGAACAGTTCTATGGCCTCTACTGTTAATTAATACTTTTCAGATCCAGTTTGAAGATGATCCCCATTCACCTCCATTTTTGCTTTTTTATGTTTTTATTTTTTTAAAAATATTTAAAGTTATTTCCCTGTCCCCATTTCTTTGTAGGGCACTTGTAGGGCACTTGTCCCACCCTTACCCCCATTTTCCTTCCTTTTGCCCTTCCTGGACTTTTTTACAGCATTTTAAAGAATTTTCATTAAAATGACCAGAACCCCGGACCCGAACCCGGACTTTTTTTTTAAAAGTCCGGGTCCGGGTCCCGGACACCCCAAAGTTCGGTACGGACCCGAACTTTACAGTCCGGGTTCGCTCAACTCTAGTTACGAAGCCTTCCCTAAGTACTCCTAATATTTTCTATTGTTTGCTGGGTATGTCTGTTTCTTTAGCTCAGGGCAAATATTATATGCTAGGTCCACTCCTACTTCCGTTATTTCAGTCTGATGTGGTTATAATTCTGGTTGTTATCATTCTTGATATTGATATCATTATTGGTACAGTTAGTTTATTCTGGTGTATGGTTTCAAATACACCATAATAATCCTGGTGATGAGGACCTAACTCCTCAATCCCGAATCGCAAAGAGTGCACGCAGCCAACCTGTCTTCCCCCTCAGCTGCCCCCCCCCCCCACCCCTTTCCTGCTCTCTTCCCCCTGCCTTTTGGTTATATATTGATCGATTTTATACCAATAATGGTCGAACTTGGATCTACCAAAAGTGTAACCTCTTATATTGAATTGATACATTTGATGTTATGGTTTCTTAAAAGCTACTCTGTATACTTGAAACGGTATCCCTCGACCTGTACCTGTGTTGCCTTTGTTTTTGTATTTGGGAAAATTAATAAAATCTTATTGAAAAAAAAAATGATAAATGATACAAATAAATATGTGAAAAGTGTGGGGGGCGTGGCCGGCTGCAGACAGAGATGGACGTCTGACTGCTCTCCTCTGCTCAGCCTGAAACTTCAAGCTACTACAAAGCACTACTGCAGCGAAGGAGCCCCCCTCTATTCCACAGCTAAGGGGTCCCATATCTGTCAAGCACCTTTGGGTGCTCAGTGGACAACAATAGAGAGTCAGCAGTGGACCCAAAATCCGCCTGAAGCAGGACCGGCACCTCAAACCTCGGACCTATCACTGCCACAAGCCTGCCACACACCAAGGGGACGGGTGAGCAGACTCTTCCCCTGACACAGCACCCAAACGGCCCTCTTCTACCTCCTGCACCTAGCGGTGCTTTGCCCCATTCTGAACGAGGAAAGGATCGTTCCTGTCCATGTCACTCTCCTCCGCCATTTTACAGCCGACACACTCCCAGGTCTAATCCGCTGCCATCCGGGCACCGCTCGTACATCATCGAGGCCACAAAAGCATCATCTGCCTCGCTGCTGCATCCCCTACCTGACTGGCCGGGTATTTTGCCGTGAGACTGGGTGCGTGTCCCCGTACGGCTGCCACACCGCCTCCTCGGACATAGGCGGCCGCCATCTTGCGGCCTGTTCAGCTTCTTCGGCCTGTCGCTCCGCCATCCAGCTAAAGAGCATCCTCGTAAAAAGACAGCAGACCCACCATCTCCCTCCCCGCGGCCTCCCCTCCTTGCCTGACAGTGTTTTCCACAAGACGGAGTCTCGAGACGCCCACAACATCTCCACCTTCAGGGAAGCCGGCCGCCATCTTGCGGCTTGCAGAATACCCGCGGCCCAATCTGCCGCCATCCAGGCTCTAATCCACAAGATTTAACGAGGCATCAACCTTACTTACACGCCTGCAGCCCCATCTACCGTTTAAACCAACTATTGATGAAGTTACTGGGGTACAGACCGCAATAGGTCCCCATCACTGTTGCCCTTTGTATGATTGGCAGCCTACATGCGGCCCAGTATCACCGCATTCCTCATCCATCCTCATCAGTGCCTTTTTTCTAGTCTACAGATCGCCCCCTCTTATGGAACCACTAACCTTCTTGCACCCAATCTGTACACTACCAGGACCGTTCTCTGAAGCAATACCTGGAAGTATAACTGCTGCCATACTAGGGCCTGAATTCTACCTTATACCCAACCCCTCCTGAAAAGCCATACATTACTTGCAAGTCTGCACGTGCATAGATCAGTACACAGATCTGAGCGCTCTTCTGGCACCCTATTCATAAAGTCTCCTAATACGGCACACCACCAGCAAACCAAAGGGCAAAGTGGTATGCCCAATTCTAAAACAACCCAACAGGGATCACATCGCCGCATATCGGAGTTTTTCACCAAGGACTCAGTGCAACAGTCCCTAACCGGGCCTAACACCGTACCGGCCCACATGTCCTCCCCCACGTCTGCAGGGCCGCGGGTGTCTCCCGCCTCTCCTGAGGAGATTGATAGCTCAGAGCAACCGCCCCAAGTGACCACCCCTGATAGGGGTAAAAGGGCAGCACAATCACCAGCACCTTCGCCTTCCAAAGTGCCTCTTTACAAAAAACGCCATTGGAGCAGTGAACAAGACGGTTCAAGCTCATGTGACTCCCTAGCGGACCTCCCCACCAGCGACCAACCAGCTTCAGAACACACGTTAAAATTGATGCTCCTCTCACTACAGAACGACCTTAGAAACGAACTTCGCTCCTCCCTGACAATACTTCAAACCAGAGTGGAACAAGCTGAGGACCGTACTAACACCCTGGAGGGACGGGTGGCGGAACAGGCCTCAAGACAGCTAGAATCCTCAGAAGTAATCCTCCAACATACAGAAGATATACAATATCTTCAGGCTAAAGTGGCTGACCTTGAAGATCACTCCAGGAGGAACAACATAAAATTTAGGGGAATCCCTGAATCAGTCAAGCCTGCAGAACTTACAGCATTCCTCCAACAGCTGTCCCTCAAGCTCGTCCCGCAACTAACACAATCCGAACTGATGATTGACTGAGCTCACAGAATCGCAAAACCTAACTACCTACCAGAAACAGTCCCACGAGATGTCCTAGCTCGTATACACTACTATCAAGTAAAAGAAAATCTCATGTCAGCAGCGCGTATAAGTAGGTCCCTTCCGGACCCTTATGCCAACATCTCACTTTATACGGATATATCCGCAGCAACGGCAAGGAATAGAACGGAATTTGCGCAGGTTACCTCAATCCTGCGAGAACGCAATATACCTTATAAGTGGGGTTTTCCGGCTAAACTGATCGTCACGTACCACAATCAAACCTCGAATATCATCTCCCCTAAAGAAGGTCTGAAACATCTGCTGAACTGGGGAATCAGCTACTCTCCACCTCCGCACGCAGAACAACAGAGATCCCAACCACCCACCCATGGTTGACCATCCTCATATAGTTCCCGAGGGCGAGATAAGCATTACTACTAGTGATTGGCTCCTTTCAGGCCCATGCCTGTCATGATAAGCTTCAAGATACTAAAATCCGATGAGCAACCCAGTTTCAGTTGAGTTTTGTCTCCAAATCGGTTGTTTCTGTTTTTTTTCGGCATCCTTTATAACCCCCAGGTTTTAGAAAAGTGCTACGCACTTTAAAATTGATTACACTCAGACTATTTATCTTACTAGCTACTTGTAATATTGCCATTTTAATTGTTTTTTTTTTATTTCCTTTTTTTGTGATACCTATAAAGGTATAGCGCTGTTTGTATTGCATTTTATAGTTTGCATTTTCCATTCACAGCTGCATGTAATAACATCGCTGAGTAGCAGGTGTCCTCTTCGGTATCTCCCCCTAAAAGTATATATCTGACTTAACTATATGTTAAGGGTCTTAATTCACCCTTTAAGCACCAAGTATTCTGGAAAGAGGCTTTAACCAGCAAGGTAGACGTTATCTGTGCCCAAGAGACGCATTTTGCTGCATCTAAGTCGCCCAACTGTAGCCACAAATTATTTCCTCTCTGCTTTATGGCAAATGCACCCCAAAAAAAAAGGCAGGAGTCTTAATAGCTATCCGCTCCTCAGTGGCATTTAAGTTACTCCACTCCGAAATTGATCCGATGGGAAGGCACATTATCCTACATGCCACCTTCAATGACCAAACACTGACCCTGGTTAATGTTTATTCCCCTAACACCCACCAAGAACAATTCTACCAGTCCATCATAAGAAAATTGGCACCCTTCAGACAACACCCCCTCATTATCTGTGGGGACTTTAATCAAGTAGTGGACACAAACTTAGACTCCTCTAATCCCCTGCGGAAACAAACCTCTGCCCTTTCCAAGCTCCTCTCCTCTGAAGAACTGTACGATGCGTGGCGTTGTTTACATGGTACGGAAAAGGTCTTCACCTTCTATTCACATATGCATAAAGCTTATTCCAGGATAGACCTGTTTCTGGTAGATAAACTCACACTTCAAGCAGTACAAGAAGCCACGATTGGCAATATCACATGGTCCGACCATGCCCCAATTTCACTCAAAGTGTTTCCCCCAGATTACGTGCCCACAGGCAAAAGATGGAGACTCAACACCTCCCTCTTGTCTAACCCACACTACCAGAAGCAGGTTCAATCCGCAATAAAAGAATACTTCCACCATAATGCCAATTCTGTTACAAACCCATTTACATGTTGGAATGCCCACTAGGCCGTGATAAGAGGTCTCCTTATTAAGTTTGGGGCCCAGGAAAGAAGGAAACGTAATGCCACCATGGCTAAACTCTTAGAACAAATTAGCACCCTTGAAAAAGCTCATAAGGCAACACCATCGCCCTCCTTGGAACAAGATTTAAATTATGTTAGGAGGTCCCTGAGTGATCACCTACATTCAGACTTTGACCTAGCCCTGAAAAGACTGAAACAACATTATTATGCCCACCATAACAAACCAGGGGCTCTCCTCGCAAAGCAACTTAAAAGACACTTAGTCCAGGCTAAGATCCCATACCTGCTCTCTGCAGATCAGAAGCGCCTTCCTAACCCTAAAGACATAGCTGACCGGTTCAGTCAATTTTATGCCAATCTCTACAACTTAGCCAACTCTGGAGCAGCGGAAGTGCCAACCACAGGTGATATGGCACGTTTCCTAGATCGCCTCCGGTTACCATCCCTTAGCCATGAGCAACTTACTAATATCTCAGAGCCCTTTACCGAGCTGGAGATCAAAAATACTATAGTTTCCTTACCAATCCATAAGGCTCCTGGTCCGGATGGCTTTTGTAACGAATATTATAAACAATTTGTGCACACGCTGAACCCATTCCTCTGCCAAGCATTTAACCACACGTTCAATTCCGGAAGAGGCTCTAGAAGCTATCATAACCACCATTCCTAAACCAGGTAAACCGACAGATGACCCAGCCAGTTATAGACCAATATCGTTGCTAAATACAGATACAAAACTATTCGCCAAACTACTTGCATCCCGTATAGCCACGGTAATCCCCCAACTAGTCCATCCAGATCAAGTTGGATGTATGAATGGAAGGCAAGCATCAGATGGCACAAGGAGGTATTTTTGATCTGCTGCAGTGGGTCGAGCACAGTCGGACGCCATCTCTGTTCATCTCCTTAGATGCGGAGAAGGCGTTCGACAGAGTCGACTGGAACTTCCTACAGGCAGTTCTATTAAAGTTTGGCTTCTCTGGGCCTCTGCTTCAGGCCGTAATGGCTCTATACTCTGCTCCAACTGCCAGGGTGATTAATTTGGGTATCTTCTCAGAGCCTTTTAAAATCTCAAACGGCACAAGGCAAGGCTGCCCTGTTTCACCATTAATTTTCTCACTTGGCATGGAGCCTTTGGCTTATGCTATACGCTCCAGTGAATTAATTAAAGGCATCTCTATAGACACCTATGACCACAAGATCGGTTTATACGCGGACGATGTGATTATATCCATCACAGAACCTCAATTATCGCTCCCCATCTTCACCAAATGCTGGATCTTTTAAGTAGGGCTTCTCTGTACAAAATCAACTACACAAAGTCCGCTATGATTAGTGTTAATCTAGACAATAAAATTAAACAAAATCTCACTAAACTGACGTCCTTTTCCTGGGCCCCAAACTCTACACTTCTCTACCTGGGTATTTCCCTGACCTCGCCTTCATCTCATTTGCTACAACTGAACTATGCTCAACTACTGAGCAAACTACAAAGGTCTATACAAGACCTAAAACATGTCCAGGCCTCTTGGGCAGGGCGCATAGCACTTTCCAAAATGTACCTGTTGCCACATATCCTTTATTGCTTTCGAACACTCCCCATACCCTTCCTCCGCTCTCAACTAGATAAATTACAAGCGACAATATCCTCCTTCATATGGAATGGTAAGCATCCTAGGCTTAAGAGAACGACCCTATGTTCCTCAACTGCTTCCCGAGGCATGGGTGCACCCAACATCACTGCATACTATAAAGCAACCATCCTGGAACAGGCTAAAAGTTGGTGGGCTCCGGAGACTCAATTCCCGTGGCTACAAATCGAGCAATCAGTCCTAGCAACCAATCCTATACTAACTCTCTCAGCAATTCTGCTACACAAATATAAGCCACATACCTTTCTCTCCACTATCAATGCCACAATCAGATCGTGGCATTCTATCCTACAAGCGGCAGGAGGAATTTCACCTAATGTATTGAAAGTGTTGCCTCTGCTTACGTTACAATCTATCCTACCTGACATTTCATTAACCAACTGGTCCCAATCTGGAATCACCTCACTGGGCAATCTATATGACAACAACACACTCCTCTCCTTCCAACAACTGATGGATAAATTTCAGATACCAGCCAAAGACCTTTTCAAATACTTTAGAGTTCGCTCTGTCCTTTCCAAATCTACATGGTCAACGGACCCCTTGTTATGGCATGCACTACGTTTTTATTGCACTACTAACTCTAAAGTGAAGGGCATATCCTACTTTTATAAACTCCTAACCAGCAACCTATCCACCAATAAATCCCACGTTATGTTAAAGTGGGAACTTCAACTCCACAACAATTACACACAGCAGTAGTGGCTCAGGGCTTTACAACATCCCCTGAAATTTTCTAAGTGTCTCACCCATTGGAAATTAGTGCAAAAAATATTCCACAATTGGTATCTTACCCCCACCAAACTCGCTAAGATATACTCGTCAGCCTCAGATGATTGCTGGAGGGCTTGTGGACAAAAGGGTACAAGCATGCATATTTGGTGGTCATGTCCTAAACTGTCCTCCCTCTGGCAGGATATCAGCAAATTACTAACTGACTTGTTTCATAAACCAATACCTCTTTCCCTGCAACTAATCTTGTTTGGGTTAGACCTTGCTTGCTGGCCTGCACCTACCCACGCCCTACTGACCCATGTACTCACCACCATTAGACTCTCCATAGCCAGAAAATGGAAAGCACTTGAACCTCCTTCTATATTCGATGTCCTCTCCTCCCTGAACGAACAAGGGCTCATGGAATACGTTTGCAAAGGCGCATTTACAAATCCCCTTGTACCACAAGAGATGGTCTCTCTGGATAGAACACCCCAAGTGCACACTATCGATTTGGAGCTACTAAGGCACGCTGAACTCATCTGCTATTACTTTGACATTTGTATTAGATATTGACTGTCTGTCATATGCACCTGCTGTTTTGTGGGATGTGGGGGAGCCATCCCCCTCAGGGGGTGGCGCCCCATGCCCCACACTCTTTCCTCTTTTATATGCTGTGTTTTTTACCTATACCCCGTTGATTCGTAGCCACCAACGAGTTTGGGTAAAGCTATTCATCAACGGGCGATTACCAAACGGCTATTAGGATGTATTTTGATGAATGATCTTATCTGTTCCTAACTGTGATCCGAATAACCCTGTTATGTATACTGATAATTTCAATAAAAATTATTGCGACAAAAAAAATATGTGAAAAGTGTGGGGGGCATTTGTATAGCGCCCCCCAGAGTCAATACTTTGTAGAGCCGCCTTACGCTACAATTACAGCTGCAAGTCTTTTTGGGGATGTCTCTACCAGCTTTGCACATCTAGAGAGGACATTTTTGCCCATTCCTCTTTGCAAAATAGCTCTGTCAGATTGGATGGAGAGCGTCTGTGAACAGAAATTTTCAAGTCTTGCTACAGATTCTCAATTGGATTTGGATCTGGACTGTGACTGGGCCATTCTAACACATGAATATGCTTTGATCTAAACCATTCCATTGTAGCCCTGGCTGTATGTTTAAGGTTGTTGTCCTGCTGGAAGGTGAACCTCCGCCCCGGTCTCAAGTCTTTTGCAGACTCTAACAGGTTTTCTTCTAAGATTGCCCTGTATTTGGCTCCATTCATCTTCCCATCAACTCTGACCAGCTTCCCTATCCCTGCATAGAGGCAGCAAGCAGCTGTCATATCACACGCTCCCAGCATATCACATAGCTGCTTACTGCCTCTATGTGGGACTGACAATACAGTGTTAACCACGAGGAAGTTCTAACAGCCGGCCAGCACCCACCTGTCACATCACAGCTGTGGAAGTTACATCACTACCAGTCAGGGAACAATAGGGGGAAAAGCTGATTTATGGACATTAGCACTGAGGAGTGGTGAGACTCCGGGCAGCTGTTATTGGTCTTCTCCCCAGTTCCACCTCCCATAGGGAGGCCTGTTTGGAAATCTTTGACATAAGGCTAACTTACGGCGATGGTGCTGGTTCTATACTAATGAGGAAGTGGTTTACATTTGAATTGTGTATGTGTCAGTCCCCTTTCTGAAGCTAGCTTGATCATAGTAACTATTTGACTCAAACAGGCATGGAGTTTATTGATATGTTACTGATAACAGCCTGCTTCCTGGATTGGCTATGGACAAACTCCCATACTTTTGAACAAATTCTCTCCACCTTAGGAATCCATTGGAAACCTGATGAGTGATTCTGAGGGCCATTCAAATGTGTCCCGGGTTCGAGTTCATAAGTCTCCCATTCTGCTGGTTTGACATGGATACATTCCATACACTGTGCCAATATCTGCGACTATTTGGAGATACTCCTTTTCATGCTACAGTTCCTTTGCTAGGCTGCAGCATATTGTTAGATCTACCTCCTAATTTACTATCAATTTCTTCCTATGATGTACCACTGGGCCTGAGAAGTCATGATCCCACGGCTTTGTCCAAAGTAGTGGAGGATTCAGTGGTGCCAGCAGCATACCAACCAGCCCAGTATGGGGCAAGTATTGCTCAGCACCCTATGACCCCCCTACCTAGACTCATAGAGGCTTGTTACAAGGAAGCTTGGAGGACACTGTGGTATGCTTGTTTGTGTAAGTGACACCCTGTGAGCTGAGTGTGAGTGACAATGTTGTCCACTCTTTTTTAACCCATTTTTAATAGGTATTTGGAGGGACGGGCCATTGTGCCTGCCAATGTTTTGTGAATTGTTATACACATTAAAGTCAATACTATACTGTTGCTAGTTCTCCAAATGCAACTCTTGTCTTGTGGGGTGGCCCACGGTACCCCCACATTTTCCCTTCTTTAACATTTAGCCCACAGTTGCCGAGGTACCCCACCCACTTGGGCGAAACAGACTAAGTGCAATAGTGACTTTTTATTGGAGTGAGATCCATCTTTTATGTTTTTTTATATATGGGCATTTTAACTGGGAGTCTGACATGGAGGTTGGGGGGTGCTTTAATATTAAAGTAGTACTGAAAGCTGAGACTTTCTTCATGGATATAATGATTTTATATATAATGCACAATACTGGTAAAATTTTAATTTATGTAATTGTAATGCCTTATATTACCTCCAGTCTATCAGCCTCCACCTTCTCTGGGTTCAGATGCTGCTGCGCAGAGCCCTTAAAGTCCTTGCAAATATTGGATATCTTTTAAACAAACTTATCATACTTACTTGCTCTGTGTAATGGTTTTGCACAGAGCAGCCCTAATTCTCCTCTTCTGGGCCCCCCCACTTCTGGCTCCTCCTGCCTTCAGAGTTCCCCTATAGGAAGCCGCAAAGTATAGTATAGAGTTCCCCATAGGAAGCTGCAAAGCATAGCATAGGGTTCCCCTATAGGAAGCTACAAAGTATAGTATAGAGTTCCCCTATAGGAAGCTGCAAAGTATAATATAGAGTTCCCCTATAGGAAGCCACAAAGAATAGTATAGAGTTCCCCTATAGGAAGCCACAAAGTATAGTATAGAGTTCCCCTATAGGAAGCCGCAAAGTATAGTATAGAGTTCCCCATAGGAAGCTGCAAAGCATAGCATAGGGTTCCCCTATAGGAAGCTACAAAGTATAGTATAGGATTCCCCTATAGGAAGCCTCATAGTATAGTATAGAGTTCCCCTATAGGAAGCTGCAAAGTATAATATAGAGTTCCCCTATAGGAAGCCACAAAGAATAGTATAGCTTGCCTCTATAGGAAGCTGCAAAGTATAGTATAGAGTTCCCCTATAGGAAGCTGCAAAGTATAGTATTGAGTTCCCCTATAGGAAGCTGCAAAGTATAGTATAGAGTTCCCCTATAGGAAGCTGCAAAGTATAGTATAGAGTTCCCCTATAGGAAGCCGCAAAGTATAGTATAGAGTTCCCCTATAGGAAGCCGCAAAGTATAGTATAGAGTTTCCCTACTGCAAGAAACAAAAACTTCTGCCTTTAGAATCACTTGCTTCCTTTTCTTGCCCAGGACTACATGTCCCATGAGGCATTGCTCTTCACACATTCACGCTCTCAGGCATTTACTGACGGTGTACTGAGCTATATTTTCTGATATGTAAAAATAATAAAGAATTCTGTAAGCAGGCCAATTAATCGAATGACCAAATAATCGATCATGAAAATAGTTGACAGCTATTTTAATAATCAATTATGATGATTAGTTGTTTCAGCTCTACATCTCTGAACCTCCTACCAGTTCATTTCTTTATTCATGAACCTTGGCCAGAGAGTGAGGAAACAATGAGAACTTTCTTTTATAGGAGTGACACTGATGAGGGGATTATAGGATGAGTGTCCCCACCCCCTCTATCACTCATTGCCATCTTCCCAACATAAGAAGTTCTGCACTTCCTTATTCAGTCCATGATTTAGTCATGAATAACAGTGGGGCTGAGCCCCACCAGAGGTCAGAGAGTGAGGATGGAGGAGAACTACCAAGATGAAGACTGGACTGATCCTGAAGACCACCATGATTGGGTTGTTGACTCCTCCCTCATTATCTTTTTGTTTAAGCTTCAAAAGTTTTAGGATGTTATCCCTTTATTATCAACATGTAAAAGTCTGTGCTCCAATCAAATCATCAGATATAAAATGTCCAGCTGGTAGAAATGGGTGTAACAAAAGAGAATACATATTATGTGTATATATAGCAGAGGGCACAGGGGAGAGAGCAGAAGTCAGAACTATGTAATGTGCAATATATTGTATAAGATACAACAGATAGGACTATATAGTATCAGAATAATGTAATGCATAATATAGAGTATACAGTGTAAGGGTCAGGGCTCATAATATTGGTATTCAGTAATCAGTGGAAGCTTAAATGTTTACATGAGACAAGTTGCAGAGGCCCCACACCACTGCCTTCCATCTCCTGAGACTGCACTCAGTGACTTGGGTCTGAGACTCTACAGACAAATCCCTCCACCCAGCACAGCCAGCAGACAACAGAACAAGTAACCCTGGGATAATTGCTCTGTCAGATATCTTGTCATACCCAGGTATGGGGCAGAAGACCCAAAACACATACCCCAGGTGCCTAGGTCTAGTAACGTCTATGCTGAAAATGAACATTTTGCTGCCAGCTGAACACCAGAATCTCCATAAATCCAATGTAGATACATAAATTGTGTCTGCCGCACAGAGAAGGAAGATTATCCGAGAGGAATACAGGGCAGGGAACACAGCTCAGGAAAGTGACCAGGATATTACAGGCTGATATCACCCAGTTCTTGCCCTACTCTGGACCAATCAGTGAGCAGTATGGGTGGAGGAATGTATTTGGTGTTAATGACCCACCTGTGCTGATCTCTGTAGGAGTGTCCTCCTCTATAAATGTCCCCGTTATTCCTTCCTCCTTAATAGACTGCTGATCATCCTTCTCTTCTTCTGCTTTAAACTCAAACTCTATATCGATTGGATCGCCACTCTAAATCAAGAACATGAGAGTGAATATCATCTTTAACCACTTGCCGACCGCCGATCAGAGATTGATGGCGGCAAAGTGGCTCTGTAACGCAAAACGCCGTCATACGACGGCGGCTGCGATACAGAGATACTGTGAGCGCGCGCGCGCCCACTGTGTTCGGGGGGGCCAGGGAGGGGGTGCGGCGGCTTCGATTGCCGCCGGCCACCCGCGATGCCCCCCCCCGGAGCGAATGAGCGGAGGTCCGTGTATGTAAACACGGACCTCCGCTCTGTGTGAGGGGGAAGGGAAGTGATCACAGCCTTCTCGTACATGAAGGCTGTGACCACTTCCTTTCCCCAGCTAGGCAAGTCCCCCTACAGTAAGAACACGCCCAGGGAACACAGTTAACCCTTAGAGCGCCCCCTGCAGGTTAACCCCTTCACTGCCAATGGCATTTACACAGTAATCAGTGCATTTTTATAGCACTGATCGCTGTATAAATGCCAATGGTCCCAAAAAAGTGTCAAAATGTTCCGACATGTCCGCTGAAATATCGCAGTACCGCTAAAAATCGCAGATCGCCGCCATTTTTAGTAAAAAATAAAAAAAAAATAAAAACCCCAAAAATGAATTCTCATCATCCGTAAAC
>BLSH010281441.1:11241-41574 GCA_018402905.1 Glandirana rugosa | reverse complement strand
CCGTTACCTCCCTACCTCTGTGATGTCTCCATCCCTCCATTGCCTAGTGTCTCCATCCCTCCATTGCCTAGTGTCTCCATCCCTCCATTGCCTAGTGTCTCCATCCCTCCATTGCCTCCTGTCTCCATCCCTCCATTCCCTCCTGTCTCCATTCCTCCGTCACCCCCTGTCTCCATCCCTCCATTACCTCCTGTCTCCATTCCTCCATTACCTCCTGTCTCCATCCCTCCATTACTTCCTCCCTCCATTACCACCTGCCTCCATCACTGCATCCTTCCTTAACCTCCTGACTCTATTACTCCATGCCTCCTTAACCTACCTGCCCCTATTACTCCATCCCTCCATTAATTTCTGTCTCCATCACTCCATTCCTCCTTCACCTCCTGTCTCCATCACTCCATTCCTCCTTCATCTCCTGTTAGGGGGATTGGAATATGTATACAGTATCTTTATTTTATAAGATGCAAATAAGAAGAAAAGAGGGAAAATGTAATTTGTAGTAAATGTCTTGAAAACTAACTTTTCTCCACTCATCTTCCAGTACAGCATCTGAGACATAAGGCCTCCCCCCAGGACAGGAAACACATTCACCCCAACTCCTTAAAGATGGTCCTCCAGGCCTCCTCCTTCAGTTTTTGTGTTTCCTGCAGGGCGAGAAGGAACCATGTTTTAGGAACCTGCTGGGGGAGCATGTCTCAGGGCTGTCCTGTGTGAGGCTCCCCAGACGTACCTTCTCCAGTGCCTGCATGATCCCTCCATGCTGGGTGGAGTGGGTCTGTATCTCCTGTCACTGCCAATGGTTGGAGAGAGAGATAGGCCTCTGAGGGGGTTGCATCGCCCACCATACTGCTAGCTGGATGTACTATCCCTGCCAGGTGGGGAGGACAGTGCAGCATCTGCTTTCGGGGGCAGGGTGGTTGAGCTTAAGGCTGGTTCCGGAAGCTGCAGAAGATGCCTTCTGGTGGAGTTCCCTCATCAGAGGGCTCCTGGGACGGTGGTTCCGGTCTCATGGGGTGCAGCAGTGGGATACTCTGGCACCCGGCGTTGAGTGGAGACCAAAAAGAGGCTTTGGTGGATCACTATCATGGAGAGCACTGTGTTTTCCCAAGCGATGGACTCTGGGTCCTCGGGCACCAGTACCTCTCAAGGTAAGTGTGGGGAGGTTTCCCACTTGCTAACCTTGGGGGGGGGGGCATTTTTTCCTTTCCCAGTCCCTGGGGCATTATTGGGTAGCCAGTGGTGATGGGGTGAGCACTCTCCTTTGGCACTCTCCTTTCCTCAGCCCAGCACAGTGGTGCTCTGGTGTATAGGAGCCTGGTGTTGATGGGGGCTGTTTTCTGTGTTTGGTTTTTAGGTTAAAGCCCAGGGGCAGGCTACAAGAAGGAAGTGTGCCATTTGGGAGAAGCCGCTGTGCCCCAGGACAGTGCTTCAATAGCCTAATTTAAGATTAAACACTTCAGCCCCAGAAGAATTTACCCCCTTTGCATCCTTTTTTCCATACAAATAGAGGTTTCTTTTGGTGGTATCTGATCACCTCTTCGGTCTTTATTTTTTGTGATATAAACGAAAAAAGACAGAAAATTTAGAAAAAAAATATTTTCTGCTTTTTGTTATTAAAAAATATAATAAACTAAATTTTAGTCCAAATTTTTTGTCAAAATGCATTCAGCCACATTTCTCGGATAAAAAGAAAAGTCAATAAGCGTATATTTATTGGTTTGCGCAAAAGTTATGCCGTCTACAAACTAGGGTACATTTTCTGGAATTTACGCAGCTTTTATTTTATGACTGCCTATCTCATTTTCTGAGGTGCTATAATGGAATGGCAGTACAACCCCCCCAAATGACCCCATTTTGGAAAGTAGACACCCCAAGCTATTTGCTGAGAGGCATGTTGAGCCCATTGAATATTCTATTTTTTTTGTCACAAGTGATTGAAAAATTACAAAAAAAAAATCTAATTACACAAAGTTGTTACTGAAATCCTACATTGCTCACACATGCCATGGGTATGTGTGGAATTACACCCCAAAATACATTCTGCTGCTTTTCCTGAGTATAGGGATACCCCATGTGTGAGACTTTTTGTGAGCCTATCTGCGTACAGAATAACATTTATTTGCTGTTTAAAAACATGCTACTCAATCTCAGGGCTGAAATGTAGATCAGTTTGTTTGGTGTTAATCTAATAATTGAATTATTAAACTCACAACCTCAAGTGAAACCACAGGAGTCCTCTGGGGAAAGAAGGAGCCACAGACTTGCTGGATTGCGGCTGTGTAGTACACCCGGCTCACAGTGGTGATGTGTGGACACGCCAATCATAGCCTGGGTGAGCAGGGTGGGAGGAGGGAGACCGCTGCTGGCAGTGATCTCTGATCTACATTTCAGCGGTGCATTTTCAGGGGTGCATTTTTTTTTAATTATTCATTTTGCTTTTTTGTTAATTTTTACACTGTCCCTTTCATTTTTTTTTTTTTATCGATATCACAGGGAATTGAAATATCCTCTATGATAAAATATGTAGAGTGGTATTTTTTTTTTTTTTTTAAATGGGGTCTATTAGAATCTACATCTCTCCTCAGCCCTAAAGCATCTGACCACACCAAGATCAGTGTGATAAGATTCTGTCATAAGAAAATGTAATCAGGGACTCGTCTACACAGACAACTTTATTGGGAATAAACAAGGCTGCGAATTTTTGGTTGAAGTGGTTTACAAGGGGCCAAATTTTGTGGAGCTGATCGTATTCAGAGTCATGGATGACAGAGTTCATTGTCATTGAAGTGCATAAAGTGCAGGATCTGCTCGTATCGTGCCCTGGTCATGAAAGCAAAGAACACAGGCATATGGTGAATTGTGTCATTGGACCAATATGACTGCAACTCAGATTTTTTAGTTATGCCCATGAGGAGGGAAAGGCAGAGAAAAGTCTTAAATTCTGGAACCGGATAGGTTTCCAGTCTCTGGCAAGTGACAATTGGGGATTAGCGGCGATGAATTGACCAGTATACAAATTGCTTTGGTCCACAATAGATCTATAGAGCTCTTCTAGGAAAACGGTGAATAAAAATCAAGGGCAGTAAAATCTACTGTTTCCACATAAATGCTGGGTTGGCCAGTGAATGGGGAAGTATGGGCGCTGCAGAAGTGGGGGGTTGCCAATCAGGGTTAGCATGTGCAGCAGGAAGAGCACTATGGGCTCTGCAAGCCTGTGTTTGTCTTCTTCATGGCTGCGGGACATTACTTGCGCTAACCACACCAGCTTGAACTGCACTTAGGAGACTCGCCACTTCACCAAGTGTTACTGCAGAGCTGGTTGTACGACCAGGGTGTACTAGGCCGCTGGTGCTTGCCAGTTCACCCAAATGATGAGCAGTGCTAGTACTGGCTCTCTGCTCCATAAGAGAGCCTTGAGGTTCTTGCGCCCCAGCAACAGTAGAATGGGATCCGGTATGCCTGACCTTAGCAGGGACCACTACCCCGCCATCAGAGCTATCTGACAGGGTGCCACTGTTGTCTATGGGCTTGTTTACTGAGCCTGAATCTGACAGTGATGCTTCCCCATCACTCTCATCTGTCATGATCAGCAACGTGTAGGCCTCTTCACCAGTGTATGTCTATTTGGACATTTTGGCCTCTAAATCTAGAGGTACACTAATGTGACTCACAAGCAAAAAAGTGCACCTGGTTGTCAGAGCCTGCCCAAAATAACTGTCAGCTTTCACAGGGATCAGGCGTGACTGCGAATACTGCAGTTATTGTGCTTTGTAAGTGTCAGTGATCTATTGATCCTGCACTTGGGTGGGCTGGGCTGGGCAGAGGGGCTAAACGCAGGTGCTAGCAGCTATCTGGGCTGATCCCGCTAATGCCGCATTTCTAGGAACACTAATGTACTGGGGACGCTAGTATAGATATGACCAGATCAGATATTGATCTGTTCAGATACTATAATAGTAATGACCTATCTAGTGTGTGTGTCTGTGTGTGTGCGTGTTAGAGTACCTGTACTATTCTGACCCTGCATGGTATTTACACTGACCCTAACTGGCACCAAAACCTAACTGATGTCACCCCTGGGCGATCAAGTGGTTAAAGCCTTTATAAGGTATATACAGGTATATGCGGCATGTACCCTGATGGAAAAAAAACTATCTAACTAACTAGCGTCACCCGTGACACTAATAAAGTGATCACAGGTGACAAGGGGAAATCAAGGGCTTGAAACCTTTATTGGGGGTATTTATACTAACCTGGGCCTACCACTACCTACTCTAAGGTGATTTAGTGTCACAAGTGACACAAGTACAGTGATCAGTGAAAAATCAGATCACTGCACTAAGTGACACAGTGAAAGGGAGTGAAGGGGTTAACTGGGGGGGGTGATCAAGGGGTTAATTGTGTGCCTGCGTGTCCTGGTGTCAGTGTAGTGTTGCACAACTCACATTTAGATGTCCTCTCTCCCCTGCGCTGGAACCAAAAAGGACTCCAGGAGGGGATATGACATCACTTCCTCTGCCTGTGTTTACATTACACAAGCAGGGGAGGCATTTCATTTGCCAGAACCGATCAGCAGGTGCAGACCAAAATTCATTGGTCTGGGCCTGTAGATTGATCGGTTCTGGATCAAATCTGATCATCTCGGGGATGGCGGGAATTGCGCGACCGATGTACAATGATGGCGGTTTGCACAGCCAAGCAATGCTGCCGCATTATAACTGTGGTGGCTGATCAGCAACTGGTTAATAAATGTTATTTTAAATAATCAATATTATTTCATATTATTTTTTTAATTTCATAGATTTAAAGATTAGAAACAGCTGAAATAAAAAAGAAGGTTTTGGAATGGAATTTAACATTATAGTAATGTTATTTAATTTCAAAATTAATACAATTATTATACAAAGATATCTATATATATAATATATTTCTGTGTAAAACCCTAAAAGATAAAGTGCAGTATTAACTCAACATAACATATTATGGACAAAAACGGAACCATGCATGTAACGTACTTTCTCGTATATTGCTTTACAAATAATATATATAGAGTGTCTGTCTATTTATATAGGTTGATATACCTATAAATTAAATTATATTGTTGAAAGATTTTAATTTTTTTTCCTCATAGACATGCCTAACTGCATTATCCCCTCTTCCGACCACAGCAGTGGTAAAAAAAATAGACCTGCAAACATTTCCCTTTACAGCTTTCCCAGGGATGAAGATATGGTCAAACTTTGGTTGAAAAATGCTGGGATGGATCCTCCAATGATTGAGAATTTCACTGCGCAGATCATTGGAGATAGACGAGGAGATCGTTTTAGAATGTGTTCTGCACACTTCAGTCACGATTGTTTTTTTATGGAAGGTAACAGAAGAAAAATTAAACCAGGTTCTATACCAACAATTTTTAAACCAACGGCCCAAAATAAGTCTACTGAACATAACTGGGAAAGAAGACTAAAAAAAAGAGCGAGAACAGATTTCATGATGGCGGGAAGTTCGCAGTCATCGACAATGAGGAAGACAACGTGCACATGCAACTGTCATCAAGGAGGCCAAATAAAAAGCGTAGAACAGATTGAGGTCGGTACCCAAACAGGACTTTATGACTTTCCCTGTGCCGAGTCAGATGAAAGTTATTTTAAAATGGCGAATGAGAAATTTGTAAGATTGGATCATTCTTATTCTAATTCCGAACAAGAATTCATGTCACCACTTCAAGCTTCTACAGCGGAGCCACACTCAAAAAGGTTACACACACGAGTGACAAAAATTGAAGAGATCATCACTTCACCAGAAGTGGAACCATGGAATCCGCTATCCCCACCATCATCTGTTTTGCCTACACTTCTTAGAATACAAACTGCCAATGAGTCCATTTTCAATTTAAGAACTGAAGGTCCTGAAATTGGAACAAAAAGAAAACTTGCTTATTATAATGATCCAAGTTTTCATGAATCAGATTTAGATACGCCAAGAAAAATTGAAGCAAGTATATCAGAAAGTGTGGCTGGTCTACCAGATGGCGACATACTAGAATATACCATGAATTTTGTAAAGGGAATAAAAAATATATCGTTTTTGAAAGCTCTTTAGACCAGTTACTTGTAAACATGCGATGTCCTTATAAATCATGAATTTCAAGAATAACCAAAATTGAAAAGAAAATAATTGGCACGATGGCTTTGGCGTATTCTACCTGTCCCTTGCTACATCGCTTGAAACTTTGGCAAAGTCAACCCAAAATCAAGCAGTATGCAGCAGGGAATATATTGCTGGCAGGTGCAATATGTGTAACAGGAGGAAGTTATACCAAAGTAAAAGAAATGTTTGATTTAACAGGAATCTTTATGTTTGGTAAATTTTCTTTTAATTGTTCACAAACAAATATAATATTCCCCGCAATAGACCGTAATTGGAAATTGAATAACGCTAAGGTTATAAGTGAATTATCTGGTAAACCGTTATTGCTGGTAGGTGACGGTCAATTGGACAGCCCAGGATTTAATGCAAAATATACAACTTAAAGTTTCATGTATCTATTTTCCAAAAAAATTGTGGACTTTGAATTCGTACAGGTATCACAAACTACATCTTCAGTAGCAATGAAAAAATTGGGTTTCACCAAAACCCATCACTCCATTCCTCCTTCACCTCCTGTCTGCATCCCTCCATTACCTCCTGTCTCCATCCCTCCAGTCTCCATCCCTCCATTAGCTCCTGTCTCCATCCCTCCATCCCCTCCTGTCTCCATCCCTCTATTCCCTCCTGTCTCCATCCCTCTATTCCCTCCTGTCTCCATCCCTCCATTACCTCCTGTCTCCATCCCTCTATTCCCTCCTGTCTCCATCCCTCTATTCCCTCCTGTCTCCATCCCTCTATTCCCTCCTGTCTCCATCCCTCCATCCCCTCCTGTCTCCATCCCTCCATTCCTCCTTCACCTCCTGCCCCATCACTCCATTCCTCCTTCACCTCCTGTCTCCATTTCTCCATTACCTCCAGTCTCCATCCCTCCATTAGCTCCTGTCTCCATCCCTCCATTAGCTCCTGTCTCCATCCCTCCATTAGCTCCTGTCTCCATCCCTCCATCATGTCCTTTCTCCACCCCTCCATACCCTCCTGTATCCATCACTCCATTCCTCCTTCACCTCCTGCCCCATCACTCCATTCCTCCTTCACCTCCTGTCTCCATTTCTCCATTACCTCCTGTCTCCATCCATCCATTACCTCCTGTCTCCATCCCTCCATTAGCTCCTGTCTCCAGCCCTCCATCATGTCCTGTCTCCACCCCTCCATTCCCTCCTGTCTCCACCCCTCCATTCCCTCCTGTCTCCATCACTCCATTCCTCCTTCACCTCCTGCCCCATCACTCCATTCCTCCTTCACCTTCTGTCTCCATCCCTCCATTACCTCCTGTCTCCATCCCTCCATTACCTCCTGTCTGCCTCCATCCCTCCATTACCTCCTGTCTCCACCCCTCCATTCCCTCCTGTCTCCACCCCTCCATTCCCTCCTGTCTCCATCACTCCATTCCTCCTTCACCTCCTGCCCCATCACTCCATTCCTCCTTCACCTCCTGTCTCCATCTCTCCATTACCTCCTGTCTCCATCCCTGCATTACCTCCTGTCTCCAATCCTCCTTCACCTCCTGTCTCCATCCCTCCATTACCTTCTGTCTCCATCCCTCAATTACCTCCTGTCTCCATCCCTCCTTCACCTCCTGTCTGCCTCCCTCCATTACCTCCTGTCTCCATCCCTCCATTACCTCCTGTCTCCATCCCTCCATTACCTCCTGTCTGTCTCCATTACCTCCTGTCTCCATCCCTCCTTCACCTCCTGTCTCCATCCCTCCATTACCTCCTGTCTCCATCCCTCCTTCACCTCCTGTCTCCATCTTTCCATTACCTCCTGTCTCCATCTCTCCATTACCTCCTGTCTCCATCCCTCCATTACCTCCTGTCTCCATACCTCCATTACCTCCTGTCTTTCTCCATTACCTCCTGTCTCCATCCCTCCACTACCTCCTGTCTCCATCCCTCTATTACCTCCTGTCTCCATCTTTCCATTACCTCCTGTCTCCATCTCTCCATTACCTCCTGTCTCCATCTCTCCATTACCTCCTGTCTCCATCCCTCCATTACCTCCTGTCTCCATCCCTCCATTACCTCCTGTCTCCGTCCCTCCATTACCTCCTGTCTCCATCCCTCCATTACCTCCTGTTTCCATGCCTCCATCACCTACTGTCTCCAATCCTCCTTCACCTCCTGTCTCTGTCTCTCCATTACCTCCTGTCTCCATCACTCCATCCCTCCATCACCTCCTGTCTCCGTCACTCCATTACCTCCTGTCTCCAATCCTCCTTCACCTCCTGTCTCCAATCCTCCATCACCTCCTGTCTCCATCCCTCCATTAACCCCTGTCTCCAATCCTTCACCTTCTGTCTCCAGTCCTCCATTACCTTCTGTCTCCATCACCTTCTCCCTTCATTACCTCCTGTCTCCACACCTTCATTACCTCCTGTCTCCATCCCTCCATTACCTCCTGTCTCCAATTCTCCATTCCTCCTTCGCCTCCTGTCTCCATCACTCCATTACCTCCTGTCTCCATCCCTCCTTCACCTCCTGTCTCCATCACTCCATCCCTCCTTAACTTCCTGCCTCTATTACTCAATTCCTCAATTACCTCCCGTCTCCATCACCTCCTGTCTCCACCCCTCCATTCTTTGCTTCATTATGCCATTTCTCTGTGTCTCTGACCATCCCCCCATCCTTGCTCCATCCCTTCATCAATCCATCTCCCTCACCCATCACTCCACCACTCTGTTTTTCCATTATAAACAACTAAAAATATTCTAGAGCGCTTCCACACCAAATGTGCTCACTACTTACTAAAAAGTAAATGATTAATAAACACCTTAAGACCATCAAGCACAATAAATATTCAAAATATATAATGATCTTGCAGTATACAGACACACTATACACCATCACTTTTCATCTAAAAATCAGCCTGATCTATGATATTGCGGGTGCCTCCCATCTCCTGGCATCCTGGGATTTATAGTGCCCCAGACACAGACACATGAGGTGGTAATGCAGGAGAGGAGGCTGTGCCTGTACTGGACTACAGGAGGGAGGTGTAATAGAGATTGGGGGAGATCTCAGAAAATCAGTGCAGTTCTCACACAAAAGAAATGATCTAACAGCATCAGACAGAGAGCCCATCCCCCTCTCCCCCTCCTCCTGCCCACTAAGACAAGCCACCACTGACATGAACACTTTTTTTTTGCTCAGCTCACTCAGCTTACCTTCTGCTAGGTTCAAGACCATGCTTCACTGCAGGCTGTCTCCACTCCTCCCCCTCTCAGCATCTCCTGTGATGAAATCAAATAAGGCGCGCTGGGAAAGGGGAAGGGCAGACATAGCAGCAGCACTTAGAGACAGAAAGGAAGCTCATCGGAGACTCTCAGCCAGCTCCAGGCCGGAACTGCACATGCACGGTTCCGAGCCGAGAGTCCCACAGGCCAACAGCTCATTTTTTACTGGTAAGCTTTCCACTATACAGGCAGGAAAAAAATGCCCGGTTTTTAAGGGCTGCCCCTAAAAAGACGGGCGGTTGGCAACACTGCTTTGATGTCATTTTTATTCTATATTCAGAGTGGAAACCTGAGAGATTCTAAAGTTGAGGTTAAAGAAGAGATAAAGGAGGAGGATGATGAGGATGGGGTGATGGAGGAGTCAGAGCTTCTAAAAGAACACAAAGATCTGTACCAGGACACCATGGTGGAGACATCCAACTACAGAAACCCACCAGAGAGATGTCCCCGTCCTCTGTATTCCCGGGATTCCACACAGGAAGGTCACACCATCCCTCACCATCATCAGGTAGATTATTGACAATTATTGGTAGTTCTGATTTATACACAGCATGTTTGTTACAATGAATGTTTTATTATATATTCAGAGTGGGAACCTCGGGGATGATAATATTGATGTTAAAGAAGAGTATAAAGAGGAGGATGAGGAGTATGGAGTGATGGAGGAGTTTTCAGAAGAACACAAGGATATGATGGAGCCACCTAATACCAGGAACCCACCAGAGAGATGTCCCCGTCCTCTGTATTCCCGGGATTCCACACAGGAAGGTCACACCACCCCTCGCTGTTACAAGGTTGGTGGGACAGAGGTTATAAAACGCAGACTCATGGAGACGATGTGTGGATTTTATATGTCTTGTCACAGTATTAAAGCTTATATTTTACAGATGATCTTCTCTCTCATTTTCTTGATTTAGAGTGGAGATCCAATCGATATAGAATTTGAGGTTAAAGCAGAAGAAGAAGAGAGGTGTGTGAGGGATGATCAGCAGTCTATGGAGGAGGATGGAATAACGGGGACATTTATAGAGGAGGACACTCCTACAGAGATCAGCACAGGTGGGTCATTAACACTAAATACATTCCTCCACCCATACTGCTCACTGATTGGTCCAGAGTAGGGCGGGGACTGGGTGATATCAGCCTGTAATCCCCTGGTCACTTTCCTGAGCTGTGTACCCCGTCCTGTATTCCTGTATTTCTCTCAGATAATCTTCCTTCTCTGTGCTGCAGACACAATTTATGTATCTAGACTGGATTTATGGAGATTCTGGGGTTCAGCTGGCAGCAAAATGTTCATTTTCACTATAGACGTTACTAGACCTAGGCACCTGGGGTATGTGCTTTGGGTCTTCTGCCCCATGCCCGGGTATGGCAAGATCTCTGACAGAACAATTCTCCCAGGATTATTTGTTCTGTTGTCTGCTGGCTGTGTCGGGTGGAGAGATATATCTGTATATCTCAGACCCAAGTCACTGAGTGCAGTCTCAGGAGATGGGAGCCAGCGGTGTGGGACCTCTGCAACTTGTCTCATGTAAACATTTAAGCTTCCACTGATTGCTGAATACAAATATTATGAGTCCTGACCATTGCACTGTATAATTTATATTGTACATTACATACTCCTGACCCCTGCACTATATACTCTATGTTGTACATTACATACTCCTGGCCCCTCCACTATATACTCTATGTTGTACATTACATACTCCTGACCCCTGCACTATATACTCTATGTTGTACATTACATACTCATACTTTATGTTGTACATTATATCATTCTGATACTATAAAATCCTAACTGTTGTATCTTATACAATATGTTGTACATTACATAGTCCTGATTTCTTTTACACCCATTTCTTACCAGCTGGACATTTTATATCTGATGATTTGATTGGAGCACAGACCTTTGCATGTTGATAATAATGAGATAACAGCCTCAAACTTTGGAACCTTAACCACTTCTCTACAGGCGTATAGTCATATGGCGCCCACAGGGACACTCTCCTATCCTAGGCAGGCATCATATGACGTCCTCTCATTCTCGCCGCTCCTGCGGTCCCCCAGGGGTCCCCGAGGGCCCTCAGCACAGCGATTGGGGATGTGGCGTGTCCCTCGGGATCCAGCCCATCCCAGATCAGTGTAAAGAGTCAATAAAAATGGCTCTTTACCCCGTGACTGGCTGTGTATAATCACAGCACGTCACATGCACTGTCCTCGTTCGCCCCTAGGGGTGTGCAAAACGGTGATCAGGGACAGGGCTTGTCACCCTGACACAGCCCATCCCTGATCAGGGTAAAGAGCCACACGTGACCGGCTGTGTCCAATCACAGCCGGTCACACAATGTAAACAAACCGCGGTAACGAGCTGTTACCGGGTTCTCCTCCTCATACACCGATCATGTGTAAGGAGGAGATGTGGTAACAGCTTGTTACCGCTTACAGTATACACCAACCCACACTGCTTGCCCCCCAGTAATAAAGAGGACCTGTCACCAGCCCATCAAAGTACCTGTCAAAGCCCATCAAAGTACCTATCACAGCCCATCAGAGTACCCGAGTGCTTGTCACAACCCCACAGATTACTTGAGTAGCTGTCACCAGCTTATCAAAGTACCCGAGTTCCTTTAACCTGCCCATCAGAGTACTCGAGTACCTGTCACCAGCCCATCGGATTACCCGAGTACCTGTCACCAGCCCATCAGATTACCCAAGTACCTGTCACCAGCCCAACAGATTACCTGAGTACCTGTCACCAGCTCATTAGAGTACCCGCATACATATCTGCAGCCCATCAGAGTACCCAAGTACCTGTCACCAGCTCATCAAAGTACCCGAGTACTTGTCTCCAGCCCATCAGAGTACCCAAGTACTTTTCTGCAGCCCATGCCTCATAGAATATACCTTGTGGTGTTTGCTTTCCACAATGGGGTCATTTTGTCGGTAATTCCACTGTCCTGGTGCTCCAGGGCCTTCAAAATGTGATAGTCATCAGATTACCCGAGTACCTGTCACCAGCTCATCAGAGGACCCAAGTACCTGTCTCTTGCCCATCTGAGTACCTGAGTACCTGTCTCTTGCTCATCAGAGTACCTGAGTGCCTGTTACCAACCCATGAGAGTACCTGAGTAACTGTCACCAACCCATCCTAGTACCCGAGTACGTCACCAACCCATCCTAGTACCCGGTTACCTGTCACTAACCCATCAGAGCACCGAGTACCTGTCACCAACCCATCAGATTACCCGAGTACCTGTCACCAACCCATCAGAGTACCCGAGTACCTGTCACCAGCCCAACAGAGTACCCGAGTACTTGTCACCAGCCCATCAGAGTACCCGAGTATTTGTCTCCAGCCCATCAGAGTACCCAAGTACCTTTCTGCAGCCCATGCCTCATAGAATATACCTTGTGGTGTTTGCTTTCCAAAATGGGGTCATTTTGTGGGTAATTCCACTGTCCTGGTGCTCCAGGGCCTTCAAAATGTGATAGATAGGAATGAAATGAGATGTTTAATTTATGCTCCTAGAACGCCTGAAGGTACTACTTCATTGTTGGGCCTCTCTATGTGGCCAGGCTGTGTAAAAGTCTCACACATGGTATTGCCATACTCGGGACAAGTAGCAGAATGTATTTTGGGGGGGGTCATTTTTGCTATGTAGATGCTATGTGTTAGAAATATCTTATAAATTGACCACTTTGTATAAAAAAAAAAATGTTTTAATTTCATGTACACATTTTTTGAAGACTTGTGGAAAAAAAAAACAACCATTCAAAAGACTCATAATGCCTCATAAAATGTATGTTGGGGTGTTTGCTTTCCAAAATGGGGTCATTTTGTGGGTAATTCCATTGTCCTGGTGCTCCAGGGCCAGGTAATTTATACTCCTAGAACGCCTAATGGTGCTCCCTGCATGTTGGGCCTCTTCATGTGGCCAGGGTGTGTAAAAGTCTCACACATGTGGTATCACCATACTCAGGAGGAGTAGTATATTGTGTTTTGGGGTGTAATTGGAAGTATGCATTTGCTATGTGTGAGAAATAACCTGTTATTATGACAATTTTGTGTAAAAAAAATAAATAATAATTTTTTCATTTTCCAAAGAACTGTGGGAAAAAATTAAAACTTCAAAAAACTTGCCATGCCTCTTACTAAATACCTAGGACTGTCTGCTTTTCAAAAAGGGGTGATTTGGGGGATATTTGTACTTTCCTGACATTTCAGGGCCTCAAGAAATGAGAGGCCGTCAGTACATCAGGTGTGATACATTTTTAATGATTGGCACCATAGCTTGTAGACTCTAACTTTCACAAAGACCAAATAATATCCACTAATTTGGGGGTTTTTTTTTACCACAGATAAGTAGCAGTATCAATTTTGGCCAAAATTTATTAACAAAAATGACTTATTTGCAAAATTTTATAGAAACTAAAAAAAAGTTTTTGTTTTTTTTTCAAAATGTTCGCTCTTTTTTCATTTATGTTGCAAAAAAAAAACCCAGTTGTGATTAAATACCACCAAAAGAAAGCTCTATTTGTATGAAAAAAAGGACAAAAAATCATATGAGTAGTGTTACATGACTGAGTAATTGGCATTCAAAGTGTGAGAGCGCTGAATGCTGAAAACTGGTCTGGCCAGGAAGGGAATGGGGGAGGAGTCAATAACCCAATGATGGTGGTCTTCAGGATCAGTCCAGTCTTCATCTTGGTTGTTCTCCCCCCATCCTCACTCTCTGACCTCTGGTGGGGCTCAGCTCCGTTGTTATTAATGACTAAATCATGGACTAAATAAGGAAGTGCAGGACTTCTTGTGTTGGGAAGATGGCAATGAGTGATAGAGGGGGTGGGGACCCTCGTCCTATAATCCCCTCATCACTGTCACTCCTATAAAAGACAGTTCTTGTTGTTTCCTCACTCTCTGACTAAGGTCCATGAATAAAGAAATGAACTGGTAGGAGATCAGAGGAGCCATTTACTCGTTTCCTTGAGGGTGGAATTGTAAGATCCTCAGAGACAAAGCTGCCTGATGTGGGCGGAGTCCTGGTTTAGGGGAACCAATCAGCTCATCTCTAGTAATAATCTTTGTATTTCTATTTTAGTAGATGGACGGGAGATGAAGAAAACCTCAGAGGATCGTCTCACTTTGTCTCCAGACTGTAAAGTAGAAGATGAGGACATCACACAGTATAGTCCAGGAGAAAACCCGGCTACCTCAAATGTCCATCCGGCACCACACAGTGTAGATGGACCATCGTATTCCTCTTATCCTGAGGAACCTCAGACTGTGAGGGACGGTGCCGTCCTTCCAACAGAGAAGAGGTTTTCCTGTACTGAGTGCGGGAAGTGTTTCCGGTTTAAATCTGAACTTAATAGACATATAATCTTTCACACAGGAGAGAAGCCATATTCCTGTACTGAGTGTGGGAAGTGTTTCCAGTCAAAATCCAAACTTAATGTGCATAAAAGAGCTCACACGGGGGAGAAGCCATATTCCTGTCTTGAGTGTGGGAAATGTTTTTCAGTGAAGTCCTATCTTTTCACACATCAGAGATCTCACACCAGGGAAAAGCCATATTCCTGTCAAGAGTGCGGGAAATGCTTTATACAAAAATCATATCTTGTCATACATCAGCGATCTCACACTGGGAAAAAGCCATATTCCTGTCCTGAGTGCAGGAAATGTTTTTCAAAGAAATCCAGTCTTTGCACACATCAGAGATCTCACACAGGGGAGAAGCCATATTCCTGTCCTGAGTGTGGGAAATGTTTTTCAGTGAAGTCCAATCTTTACACACATCAGAGATCTCACAATGGGGAGAGCCCATATTCCTGTCCTGAGTGTGGGAAATGTTTTTCAGTGAAGTCCCATCTTTTCACACATCAGAGATCTCACACCGGGGAGAAGCCATATTCCTGTCCTGAGTGCGGGAAATGTTTTTCACAGAAGTGCGATCTTTACAAACATCAGAGATCTCACACAGGAGAGAAGCCGTATTGCTGTCCTGAGTGTGGGAAATGTTTTTCAGATAGATCCAGTCTTAACAGACATCAGAGATCTCACACAGGGGAAAAGACACTTTTCTGTCCTGAGTGAGGGAGTTGTTCCTCACTGAAGTCCTGTCTTCCTGTACATCAGGGATCCCACACAACCCTTGAGGTGTATTAGTGTCTTGAGTGTGGGAAATGTCTTCTATATGAATGTTGCTGGACATCACAGCTCTCATGTGGGGAAGAAGCACACCCTGATATACACCTCAGATATACTCCATGTCTGATCTTCATCATGTAAGAAACGGTTCCAGGGGTGAGGACATTTTGTGAAAAAACAACTTGTCTGAGGGACTAAATCGGGGTCCCAATCTCCTTGTTCCTCATCTACCAGAGAGCTCAGCAGCGGTGTGAGAGTTCATTGAAAACTACAAACTGACATCGGCAAAGGACAGAACTCTGTGAATGAATGGCACGGCCGCGCTCTTTTCATAAAGTGACAGCCGATACGGGGAACTTCTCCTGCACTGCTGTCACACAGAGGGCTCGGATCGCTGAGCCGCTGCAGGAATAGGAACATGTAACATCTTCCCGAAGGGGAACGTTTCCTTTAACACTTTCACTGCCAGAGATAGTTTTTTTTTTTTTTTTGCTCACATGTTAAACCCCTTCAATACCGGACACTTTTACCCCCTCCTGCTTAGTCCAATTTCTTGCGCTCTCACACTTTGAATGACAATTGTGCGGTGATGTAACACTGCACCCATATGACAGTTTTATCTTTATTCCCACAAATAGAGATTTCTTTTGGTGGCATTTTATTTATTTTTTGTGCTACAAATAAAAAAAATAGTTTTTCTTTGTCTCTGTTATAAAATTTTGTAAATAAATATGTTTTCTCCTTCACTGATGGGCATCGACAAGCATCCCTGGTGGGCACTGATTGGCATCACTGGTGATCATCGCTGATGGACCTGTACTGATAATCAATGCTGAATATCAGTGCAGATCCCCCCCTGACAGGAGATCCACTGATTGGCTCTCCTCTCCTCACGCCTTGTCAGCATGAATAAAGGAAAGCCTATAACCGGCACTTCCTGGTTACCATGTGATTAGCTTTCATTGGATCACATGGTAAAGGGCCTACATCATAGGCTCTTTACTGAGATTGGAGATGGGAGGTGTCAGAGCGACACACCGCACCACCGATCGCAGCGCGCCCGAGTGGCTTATTCTTCTGGAACGTCATATGACGGCCAATCAGGATAATGGAACCCCCGCCTGGCTGTCATTCTGCCATAGGCCGGACTGGAAGGAGTTAAAAAAAATCATTTTAGGCCTGAAGATTATATAAAACCCACAAAACATGATACATTTTCTAGAAGCAGACACCCTAGAGAATAAAATAGTGGTAGTTCCAATTTTTTGTCACACGATATTACCGCAGAAGTCTAGGAAACAAAAAATTTCAGTGAAAAACACACTAAAGTTCATTTTAGGGGCCACAAAAATACAATAAATTACCCAATTTGTTTGGTAAAATATAAAAGCCGAGGTTGCACCGAGTAAATAGATACCCAACATGTCACACCTTAAATTTGTGTGCGCCTGTGAAATGGTGACAAACCTCAGTACCCTATATTTTCTATAGGCGATGCTTTAATAGCCCCCTATAGGTCATCAGTTTAGTGTTACGGAGGAGGTCTGGTGATAGAATTATTGCTCTCATTCTGGCCTGCACGGCGATATGTAACATGTGTATCACAATCAATGTTTTCAGGTGCAGGCGCCCCAATGTGTGAGTTTGTTTGAACATGCGTATATGTGGGGGCGGGGCCTCAGATTTTTTTGGGGGGGTTATGTGCCTGGGTTTAAATTTAATTTATTCCATTAAAAAAACATTTTTCATCCCATAGAGCAGCCTTTTTCAACCAGGGAGCCTTGAGATTTCTTCAGGTGCGCCTTGGCAAAATGCCCAACAATTGCCCCAAAATTGTATACAAGCTGGAGGGTGGATGAAGCCTTTTAGTTACACAAAGCCTCAGGTTTTCATTGTTCACCATTACACCCTTCTAGCTGCCAACCTCCTAACGACCAATGACATCATGAGCTGATAAGGAGGATGTCAGTTGCCTGAATATCATCCTTGTGTGACCCTCTCCCGCTTTGGGGTCTCATTAGCTGAGTGATGGAGAAAAACTGAGGGAGAAGAGAAACATTGGAATACTAGTCAGTACCAGTGTGCAAAAGTCTATTTGCTTTGGAAGAATAAATCACTTATAACGTTGGGTGTCCTATGTGTGTGGATGTTGTTGTATTATGTAGAACTATTAGAATAGTTTTTACATTTTAGATTGGGGTGCCCCGAGATTTTCCATCATTTTATAGGGTGCCCCGAGATTGTCCATAATTTTGGAGGGCGCCTTGACTGAAAAAAGGTTGGGAAACACTGACAGAGGACAAAAAGTCGCCATGTGATGATTTTTTGGTGACAGGTTCTCTTTAATGAGACATCCAGGGTCTAAAAGACCCCCAATGTCTCCCCTGTGCCCCACTGAATGTAATGTAATACAGATCACAATGCATTATATTCTTTCCTGGCCTTGATAGCGGGGAAACTGTCACCGGGGACCCGGAAGTGATGTCATACATGTCACTTCCAGGTCAGGAACAAGAAGGGGAGGAGAGCGGATGTGTGTCCTCCCTCCCTTCTACCCATCATCACCCGCTATGCTGGTCCCAGATCTGCAAATGGGCAGAGGAGCCCAGGATACATAGCGGGTGTGTCGGGGGGGCACTTTACCGGGGGGTGTGGAAACATTCGCTCAGTCACCCGAATGCTTCCATCCGACAAGTAAACATGCTCCTTGCTTGCCCACAGCAGGGCTAAATGTTATAAAACCTCCCTGTCCGGCCCTCAGAACTGCATGTCCCGGGTGTCAGGAGATAGGAATTGTTCATCCCTGAGTTCATAAGGAGATCAGAGATCACCAAAGACATGAAATGAGTGAAATGAGGTCCCTAGTGGCCAGTCGGACAAAAATAAAGAATATTTTGCTATAAAGCGAGTGGAGCACTGAATACTTTCTTATCAAAAAAAAGCAGGTGAGGACCAAGCCTCAACAAACCAAAGATAAACTTATAAAGTATAAAAAAAGAGTCCAGAGCCCGCCCCGGGGCTCATGAGCAGTATCCACTGCACAACCTTTGAGGCAAACAACCCTCACCTCTATTATGGACTTAACCATCAGCTAGGGTTGTTACATAGGATCAGGCTTTTGAAACATCCCCTTTGTTGAAATAGTAGGGCACCGTTAAATAGACACCTGGAGAGAAATGAAGGAGATAAGCTTTAGGACCAGTCCTTTCTGAGTTCAGGAGGTGTTTCCACGGGTAGGATTCTCCATTCCTTGAGATATCGAATACCGGCTTCCAATGAGAAAATATTGACTGTTTTATCCATATATGTTACTGTCAGCTTGGATGGGGTCCCCCCATCTGTAGATAATATTATTGTTTCATAGAGCTTTTAAGTAATTGTAAGAAGTTTTTTCCTGTATTGAATAGTAGCTTATGAAAGGTCTGTGTATAATGTGATTCCCGCAAATTGATCGTCGTTTAGGGAGCCTATGAGCTCTGTCTATGGTAAGCTCCATTTCGCTTGCCTCTGGTACAAGAGCATGCAAAAGTTGACTTAAAAAAAACGTTTAAATCCTTATCAGCAATGGATTCTGGGATTCCTCTGAATTCAATATTGTTTCTATGACTACGCTCTTCAATTTCTGCTAATTTTTCTAATATTCTTTGCAATTCATTTTGTTGTTCCTCATATGCCTCCACCAGGACATCGTGTGCAGAAAATATGTCCTCCACTTTGTGCTCTGTGTGTGCCATTCTATGCTTTAAATCCTGCACAGATGCTTTCATAGGGTTCATCATGTTTAGCATGTCAGTATGTAAAGAGTCTTTTAGGGATATCAACATATCTTTCATATTGGCCATTGATACAGGCCATGAGGAGAGCAATTGCTCAAGAGGAGTTTGGGTGGATTGCTCTGCAGCAGATTCCTCCATGTCAGATTCTTCCTCCTGGTAATCTCCCTTAGCTTTTTTATGTTTAACTGGGCTACGGGTAGATGGGCTGTCAGGAGGTGATATATCATCATTACCTTTGCTTTTGGTGTGGATCGCGGTACGGACGAGGCTGTGGAACTGTTAGAGTCCGAGGAGTGATCTTCTTCCACAGGCTGCATGCTGGATCTGGCGCCATCTTGGTACACCCGGCCGCCTGAAGGGGCGAAGAAATCTGTCAGCTTCTGCGGGTTACCGTGTTGGGAGCCTCTCTTGAGGACTGCTCCGGGACCCGCTGCCTCTAAGGAAGCCATGGCTGCATTTATTATGTGCCCAAGTCGCTTGTGATGTCACTCGGCGGTGTTCAAGAGCAAGAGCTCTCCTAGTCTGCTGCCGTCTCCTACGCCAGCCAGCCACACCCCCCGTTTTAATTATCATGCGGATGATTGCAGGCAGGTGGGGGGCAGGAGCAGACAGAGATCCTCACTCCTCCAAGGTTAGACACAGAATGTATCCACATATTTTATTGTGTTTGTGATTATTTTTTGTGCACACACAATAGGACAGCGCTGTAACACATAATGCTCTTCTAGTTGATAAAGGGAATACTTACCTTTGTTACAGCAGCAGTCCGGTATAAGTTATATTTGTAGGTATTTGAGTTGTTACACATAGCGCGGGTTTTGGGGATCAGGAGCCATTTCCACCCTTTACTCTCGGCTGGGGTTCTTTGTATCCATATAACAGATGTTCTACATGACTAAATCTCCAATCAATTTTACTGCCAAATCAAAGGAGGCAAAATGTCTCCCCCCGAGCAGTAATATATTTTTATCCCCCTTGGTGGGAGTGGAGATGACCCCATCTATAAGGATATACAGGACATCCACACACAGCACAAGGCCGTGTTCACACTACCAGACCTTTCTCAGGGATGCAGTTCCTCTGAGCTCCACAAGGTGGTGATCTCACTTCTACCCAGACAGGAAGTCTCTATGGAAGACAGGAAGTGATGTCAGGTGCAGACAGGGAGTGATGTCAGATACACAAAGAACGTTTGGGAGGAAGTAGAGAGGAGACGTTGCTGAAAGTGGCAGCAGAGGAGGTAATAAGATGTTATTTTCTATTTACACCCCCCGTCATGTCCGTCCTCTTCCTCCATAGTCACTGTGAGGTATTTTATCTCCAGCAGATGATGATACACACATATATAGTGTAGGGTTGCCACCTTTTCTTCAAGCCAAACCCGAACACTTTAGCGGCACACTGCAATTTTCTTTTTTAAGGGGGAACACTGTGGACTGTGGTATAAAACAAAACTCTGATGTAAGGGGGTTTCTGCTCATCAAAACCCCCTCTTACATGAGAATTCCCAGCATTTCCCCATAAATCGGGGTTCCCAAAGATCCCCTTTACATCAGAGTCTACAGAGTACCCCTTACATCTGAGTTCCCCTTACCTTAGTGTGCTCTCTTGCTCAACGGCAGAACAGAATAGGGAGGGAGGGGGCCTATGCACTTGGTAGTTGTGGTATTTGGTTAATGGGGAGCATAGGTGTGTACAACCCAGGCAACAGGGGGAATCTGAGCCGCACCTAAGTTGGGGGGATTGCAGTCCAGTCTGAATAATGTGTCCGGGTTTCAGACAGTCTGAAACCCGGACACATGATTCAAAACCCGTACTGTCCAGGTGAATCCCGGACAGGTGGCAACCCTAATATAGTGTGGGAACCTAGATTAACCCCTTCGGGGGGGGGGGGGGGGAATCAGTTAATTTATCTTGGCTATAAAAATTGTAAAAGCAAGGGTGCTATATACTCTTCAAATGAAAACATTTAGACTAGGGTGACCACATTTCCAAACTGCCATTCAGGGACAATTTTGCCAAGGGGCGGGGGGGGTGTTGTAATGTAGTCTCGGGGTTGATGGGGAAATCGGTGTTGGCGGTGATTTTTTTGGGCAAATGGCTGATGTTAGCACTTAAATCATCCTGACACCATGCTTGTTATGGTGTCAGGATGATCAAATCACATTATTTCTATTATTGCAACTCACCATAATGCAGAATCAGTGGGAATCCTGAGCTTTTCACCTGCCACCAGTGGCGGCATGTCACTTGCCACCGTCACCTGCCACCAGATGTAGTGTGTCACTTGCCACCGTCACCTGCCACCAGATGTAGCGTGTCACTTACCACCATTGCCTGCCACCAGATGTAGCTTGTCACTTGCCACCGTCACCTGCCACCAGATGTAGCTTGTCACTTGCCACCATCACCTGCCACCAGATGTAGTGTGTCACTTGCCACCATTGCCTGCCACCAGATGTAGCATGTTACGTGCCACTGTCGTCTGCCACCAGATGTAGCTTGTCACTTGCCACCGTCACCTGCCACCAGATGTAGCTTGTCACTTGCCACCGTCACCTGCCACCAGATGTAGCTTGCCACCATCACCTGCCACCAGATGTAATGTGTCACTTGCCACTGTTGCCTGCCACCAGAAGTAACGTGTCACTTGCCACCAGATGTACAGAGTGCAGGGTTCAGAAGTGCAGGAATATAGTGTGTGTGTGCATATATATATATAAATGCCCACACACTGCAATAAATATAATTCTTAATAGTAACTGGATAACTAGACATTAGCTGGAATTAGGGCAGACCTACCATATACAGTATTGTACAATTACAGAAAACAGTGGATCTGTATATGAGGCCAAAAAAAAAACTCCTCCTATCCATATTCCACCCTTTCTTCCACACCGTTCCTCCATTAATAAACTTCTGACAATGACATCCATGTATAAATCTCACCTAATTTCTCCACCAGCCGTGCGGGCTTCAGTGAACTTGCCAGACCACCACCAGACCAGACAGTGGCTGTATATATTCCTGCCCCCTCCTCTGCTCTGAAAAGAATGTGCAGGGCAGGGAAGATTTACTGCAGGGAGAGAATCGCCTTGTCACAAGGCCAAAAAAAAAGCCCTGGTTACAGGGAAGTTGGACGGACTGCTGTTGCTCTGTGTTTTGGAAAGGGACCTGTGATGAGTGATCCCTCAGACAGTCGGGCAGGCCAAGGGCGCCAGAGAAGGAGGTGGGTGGAGACACTGTCGGTAGAGCGAAGAAGATCACACTAGTCCCTGTTGCATGCCGCTGGGCTCCAGAGAAGAAGTAGGTGGGTGGAGACTGAAGACAGCAGTGCAGCATTAGGCGCCATGCTGGCCTCTCTCAGAGTCTGTGACATCACTGGTTGCTAGGCGCTAAGCGGGGGCAGCCCTAGCAACCAGTTCTGATAATGTAGTATGGTGGCTGTGTGCCCTCTATTTCATTCTGGGACACTGTATTGTCCCGGAATAAAGGTGCCCCGGGACCAGGGACAGAGATGTACATTACAGGACAGTCCCGGACAATCCGGGACACGTGGGCACCCTAATTTAGACATAGCAGTGGTAATAGTTGCTGTGCATTGTGTTCATATGAACAGTCATCCTTTGTGTCAACAATGCCAAGTTATATACCCAACAAGAAATAAACTATAAACATTTGATTAGTATTAAGCGTCCATGGTTTCTTCCGCATATCCTATAATCCTATATACTGGATAAGGGGCGATCTCTCACTGAAGGGTCTGACCCATAGCATGCACTTTGTCTCTGACTTAAATGTATTGCTTGGTGGTTTCTGGACCCAGGCTTTCCCTTATTCCTTTCTCCTGGTTAGTTGTAGGCGGGTACATCTCTACCAAAAACACAAGATAGAGATATATATATATATATATATATATATATATATATATATATATAGTGTAGTAAGTTGGAGCTAAGAGAGTAGCTATATAGAATGACACTCACATTATTTTGTACCAGTCCCGGTATAAAGGTGTCTATAGGGTGAGTGAACACTTCAATGGAGCCGGCGTGCGTTCCAAGCCTCTCTCTGGTGTAGCAAATCAGAGCAGCGTCACCTGTGTTGGACCCGAATACAGCTGGTCCTTCACTCCGACATGTTTTGCTAGATGAGTATCATCAGGAAGGGGAAGTGTACATTGCTGGGGTTTTTCTGTGTAGTGGTTCTTTCTCTAAGTGATTCCTTATACAAGTGATGTGCACTTTAAGCTGTGCCTCTTCTGAAGGTTTCTTCTCTGTCCCTCCACAGCTATGTCCCAGCTGAGTCACATGCGTCTGCATTTTTGTACGTCACCTTCACCGTCTGTTGCCTTGTCTGTATCATTATGATGTCTGCTTGGGGTCAGCACATTGCTGGGTTTTTTTCCTTTAGTGAATGATTCTCTCTATAAGTGATATGCACTTCTAGCTCTGCACTTCAGCTATTGCACAAAGTGAACATAGATAGCAAACTGCACTGAAAGCACCAATCAGGCTGCAGGTGACACCGTCTCTCTATTCAGCTTTCCTTCCAATCTGTAACATGCGCTCTCTACCACTCCTTCTGGCAGTTCTGTCCTGTCTCCTTAACCAGTTGCTGACCGCCCGCCGTGGCTTGATGGCGGCAACTTGGCTCACAAACCGCCGGCTACCCGTGAGGAGTGACAGAACGGGGGTCCGCGTATGTAAACACAGATCTCTGTTCTGACAGAGGGGGAAGGGATGTGATCACAGGCTCCCTGTGTATGGCAGCCATGATCACTCCCCTCCCCCAGCCAGTCCAGCCCCCATACAGTTAGAACACACACAGGGAACACAGTTAACCCCTTCGAGCGCCCCCTTCACTGCCAGTGACATTTACACAGTAATCAATGCATTTTCATAGCACTGATCGCTGTATAAATGCCAATGATCCCAAAAAAGTGTCAAAATGTCCGACATGTCCCCCCAATATTGCAATCTCGATAAAAATCACAGATCGCCGCCTTTTCTAGTAAAAAAATAAATCAATAAATAAAAACCCCATAAATTTATTATTTTCATTTGTAAACGTGGCAACTTTTGCGCAAACCAATCAATAAATGGCGATTGTGATATTTTTTTTTTAGCAGAAATATGAGGAAGAATATAAATCGGCCAAAACCGATGAAAAAAATAGTTTTTTTATATTTTTTTTTGGATAGGTATTATAGCAAAAAGTAAGAAAATGTGGGTTTTTTTGCAAAATTGTCTCTCTTCTTTTGTTTATAGCAACGACCAGAAATGATGCAGAGGGGATCAAATGCCACCAAGAGAAAGCTCTATTTGTGGGGAAAAAAAGACGCAAATTTTGTTTGGGTACAACGTCGCACGACTGCGCAATTGTCAGTTAAAGCGACGCAGTGCCAAATCGCAAAAAAAATTCTCTGTTCAAAAGTGGGAAATCCTTCCGGGGCTGAAGTGGTTAAACTCACTTTCCTTCACCCCTCTTCTCCACCCCACAGCTTATATATCACCCTCCTTTCTGTCCTCTCCTTATCACTGCACTTACTAATCTCCTGCTAATTCTACACCCACATGCTGATAAAACATCCAGGATGCTGGGGCGTGTCCCTTCATATAAATTGCACTCCCACATTACCACCCTCACTCTCCTGCCTCGCCTAACCTCTGGTGACATATCCCCAAACCCTGGACCTCCATCATTTAACTGTGCCCAATGCTTCCATCACCCTACACCCTCTGCTGGCAGTAGCCAAAATCCACAGAATTTGGTTCTCTATTCCTCTTCTTCCCCAAACCAGCCTCCCCTTCTCCTGTGCCCTCTGGAATGCCCGCTCTGTCTGTAACAAACTCATCTCCCTCCATTACTTCTTTATCACAAATTCCTTTACCCTACTTGCCATTACCAAAACCTGGCTTCATGAATCCGACACTGCTTTTCCTGCTTCCCTCTCCCATGGCTACTTCTCTAGACTTACTACCCCAGACCCAGATGGAACGGAGGTGGAGTAGGAATACTTATATCCCCGCACCTATCAGGTACTTCACCCACCTCCCTCTCTGACACTCTCCTCTTCAGAAGCACATTGTATTCCTCGGTTTTATCCAGTTTCTCCAAGAACTGCTGTCATCTGTCGGCCCCCTGGACCCATATCAACCTTCCTTGATGACTTCTCTGCCTGGCTACACTATTTTCTCTCTTCTGAAATCCCCACAATCATTCTCAGTGGCTTAAACCTCCCTTGTAATGCTAATACTCCTGCTACTTCTAACCTCTCAGTCTAACCTTCTCTCTTGACCTGAACCAATGGATACTGGCTTCTACTCACTCTGATGGCACCATCCTTGACCTTGTATTCTCCTATCTATGCACCCCATTCAACCTCTCCAATAATTCTCTCCCACTCCCTAATTACCATCTTGTTAGTTTTGTTCTCTCCCTGTCTTCCAGCTCCTCTCCCTCCAACCGCCTAACCGTTACCCGTAGAAACTTTTGCCACCTCAAACCTTTTCTTCTCTGCTACTGACCACCTCTATGACAAAATCTCACCCCTGTCCTGCCCCAACCTAGCCACTTCTGTCTACAACAGCTCACTGTCATCCTCCCTAGACAAGCTCACCCCCTCACTACACATAGAATCAGGCCCTGATCCCTATGACCTGGGCACACAGCACCAGAAGTTTCAGAAAATGTAGGCATCTATGGCGTAAGACTAAGTCCCAGAAAGATTTCAACCAATACAAATCTGCCCTCCAAAAATACAATTCCTGCCTCCTCACTGCCAAGCAGACCTATTTTATCACTCTCATTAACACCTTCTCATCCAGTCCATGTCAACTCTCAACCTACTTTTAAAGGATAAATTCACCTTTTCAGAAAAAATAATAAATGCACTTTTTTTTTTCGTAGGGAAAATAAATGTGCATTTATTATTTTTTGTTGCAGGAGCCTGTAAAGCATTGCACCAGTGATCAGCAGATTGCTGATGCCATGCAGGTCTCCTGCAGATCTGTCAGTGAATAGGTTTGTTTGTACCACATAGGAGGAAGCTGATACATGCTGACAGGAAGAATGAACTACCACAGCACTCACCATACCATAGTAGTTCATTGAAAACTACAAGCCAACAGCCGCAAAGGCTGCTGGACCTTGTAGTTTTCCTTTCACAGAGCGCGGAATGAGCAACATGGCTGGGTGGGCAGAGCCCCGCGCGGGCACGTTTTTTAAGAGTTTGATATCTAGCGGGTGGAGAAGAACCCCCTCTAGCTGGGGATCAGGGAGGTGCGGGGGCCGATGCATTCATTATATGTTACACCCCGAATATGTATGTAACATGTTATGAAAGGTGAACTTATCCTTTACCTCTCTACTCCATCCTCCATTATCTCCACCTACCAACTCACTCAATGTTCAGGAGATCGCCAATCACTTCACAAATAAGGTTGATACAATTTGTGAGGAGATCTCAAATGTGCAGATACCTTCCCCACTTAAAACCCTCAGGTACAATCATGACTTCCCTCTTTCAACTCTGGTACTATTGACAAGGTTGCTAAACTGTTTTCTAATGCCCACCTAACCACCTTCCCCCTGGGTCCTGCTCCCTCCCAAATGCTATGCTCACCTTCTGGCTTTATTCTACACTCTCTAACTCACATCTTCTCCAACTCTCTAAAACATGCACTAATCACCCCCATACTTTAAAAGCCCTCACTGGACCCCACTGATCTTAGCAACCTACGCCCCATCTCTTTACTACTCTTTTCCTCTGAACTCCCTGAATGTCTGATCTACAACCAACTAATCGGCCATCTTACTGAGAGCAAACTTCTTGAACCTCTGCAGTCCTCATTTCGCCCTCAACACTCCATGGAAACTGCTCTCCTTAAACTGGTTGTAAAGCTTTAAAGTTTTTCACCTTAATGGATTCTATGAAAAAAGCTGACACCCCCTTTTTCGGTTCCAGCAGCTATCTCTCACCTTATTGGACAGATTAAAAGCAGCAGAAACCATTGCCCCCCCTGCTGTCAATCAAATCCAGTGACACTGGGGGCGGGGCCGAGTGCCTCTGTCTGTGTCAATGGACTCAGCAGCGGGGCTCGGGAGCGAGTCTGCATGGGTGCCCCAGGGAAAGCAGCTTTCCCTGGGGATACATAATGAAGAAGAGGGACCCGGAGCACCAATGGGGCATCCCAGATTAAGAAGATTGGAGCTGCTCTGTGCAAAACCATTGCACAGAGCAGGTAAGTATAGACAGGTTTGTTATTTTTATTTAAAAAACCAAGGGTTTACAACCACTTTAAACTCACAAACGACCCGCAAATGGCTAAAACCAATGGACACCATTCTGTAGTCCTACTTCTGGATGCTTCTGCTGCCTTTGACACAGTGGACCACCCCCTCCTCCTCAAAAACCTTCACTCCTTTGGTCTCCATGACTGTTCTCATTTCTGGTTCTCACCCTACCAATCCCACCACACCTTCAGTGTTCCTTAGAATTCGACTTCCTCTTCTCCTCTTCCTTATTCTGTTGGGGTCTCCCAAGGTTCTGTTCTTGGACCACTCCCATTCTCAATCTACACCGTCCCTGGGGCAGCTGATAGTCTCCCAGGGCTTTCAATATCATTTCTATGCTGACAACACCCAAATTTATCTCTCCACCCCTCAGATCACTCCATCAATCTCCTAATGCATCACCAATTTACTAACAGACATATCAGTCTTGATGTCACAAACGGTGACCAGACATCTTAGTTTTCCAGGGACAATCCCCGAACTGAGGACATTGTCCTCGCTCCGAATTTATCCCCATTTTTGTCTCCGGGCAGCAGGGGTGGGCTGGGCCGGGGACAGTGTCCTCAGTTGTGGCATTGGGCCGCTTTGATGCCTGGTAAGAAAGGTAGCTAGGCACTGTATATGGCCGCCACTGCACAGTGCTTCACTCACTTGCAGAGCTGCAGCGGAGCAGGATCACCGGAGCGGTACACTGACTCCACCCAGCCCGACAGGAGCTTCTTAGGCCCCACCCGGTGTGACGTCAGTGAGAGGCCGGGAGGCGAAGGAGTGCTGCCAATTCAACTTGTGAGGAGCGGCCGTCTACTACTGGGACAAAGTGAGTGAGGCTGATAAAATGCTGCACTGCTTTGTCTTACATGTTTGATGTTACTGAAGGTTTTTTTTTTGGAGGGGGGGGGGGGCTGGAGAGTTAATTAATCTAGGCTATTTGTAATATGCAGCATGCAGGGGGTTAATGTACTGCCATTGGTCACTGGTGCATTAACCCCTTTGTGCTGCATTAGTGGCAGTGGTGTCAGTGTTATGCTGCAGCATAAAGGGGTTAATGCACCAGTGACCAATGGCAGTACATTAACCCTCTGCATATTACAAATAGCATTATAGATTAATTAACCCCTCCCCCCCAATGTATCAGTGTCCATCAATGCCAACTTATCAGTGCAGCCTCATTAGTGCCTCTTCAACAGTGCCCATTAGTGTAGCTTATCAGTGCCACCTCCTCAATGCCCATCATTGCCACCTATATATCATTTGAAATTTTAAATATGCTTATAAAAAAGTTTACCATTTGCCAATAAAAAAACAATGTCCCCGGTTTTCATTTTAAAAATCTGGTCACCTTATGTCACACCACTTCCTAAAACTCAGTCTATCCAAAACCAAGCTCATAATATTTCTTCCCCCACCTGCCCCATCCCCTGACTTCTCTGTCATAATCAAAGGCTGAACCATCAGCCCATCCCCACATGTCAGGGTACTAGGTGATATACTGGACCCTGAAATCTGCTTTCACCCCCACATCCAATCACTGTCTAAACTTTTCCAACATCTCCACGATAGGCCCCTTCCTAACCGATGACACCACAAAGCTCCTAATTCACTTCCTGGTCATCTCTCGCCTCAACTGCTGCAACTCCCTCCTCATTGGCTCACCCTCACATAGGCCACCCCCCTCCACCATGAATGAAAAAAAAACAAAGTCAGAAACAAAGTACAGCCAACATCGAGAATGGAATTTGACTCCCATACCCCAAGAATCACTGGAAACAGTAAACTTTCCAGATTAAATATGTTCTCACTGGGGACCACAGTGCTTAAATTCATACTGACCTTCATATTACCTCCTGATATCTTTATTCTATTATTGTACAACCAATACCAATCCAAATACTTCTCTGTTATCTGTCTACAGGAAACCCTTCATAGGTGAAGGCACCAATGAGGAAGGAGGAGGACCGGAGTCACATGACTGAGAAGATATTAAACCTCAACCTGGAGATCATCTACCTGCTGACCGGAGAGGTGAGGAGGATTCTGGGAGATCACATGACATCACTCTTATCTCTATTAATAAAACACAGACCTGACCGGAGAGGTGAGGAGGATTCTGGGAGGTCACATGACATCACTCTTATCTCTATTAATAAAATACATACCTGACCGGAGAGGTGAGGGGGATTCTGGGAGGTCACATGACATCACTCTTATCTCTATTAATAAAACACAGACCTGATTGGAGAGGTGAGAAGGATTCTGGGAATCTAACATGATATTCCTATTGGTTCCTTGATACAGAGATTTCCTCTTGTGAAGTCAGGTGATCACATGACCATCACAGTGCCTCCATGTGACTCCCTAAAACCTGAGAGACACAACATGCAGAAGATTCTAGAAGTCACCTGGGAGACATGACGAGAGAGGAAATGTTATTTCAGAGGAGAATGGGCCACTACACTCCCCGCCGACTAACAGGTAGTACTCCAGGAACATCTCTAGGAACACAGGAAGATTTATGAGGGTGAGGAGGTACCTCTTTATCTGTCACTGTAGGACTGTGGAATATCCTTGGACTGTGTGTGTTACTATGTCAGTGGTAGGTCTGTGTAGGGAACAGACAATGACCTATTACAGGGTCTTAAGGGTCGTGGCGAGTGGAGAGGACAGTCGTCGAGGTAGTAGAAGAACCACTGAAGATCTTAGAAGACGTACAACACAGAGAGTCCAAA
>BLSH010281383.1:225021-237025 GCA_018402905.1 Glandirana rugosa | reverse complement strand
ATGGGGATTTATTGACATTCCATATATATATATATATCTCCCCAAATTTTACTTGGTTTCCTGTTCTCTAAAGGGGGTGGTGCTAGGTGTGTAGGGGTGCTCCTAGGGGGCAGAGATGGGTGTGACCTAGGGAAGGGCGGCGAGTTCCTGCCCCTTTTCTCTGAGAAAAAAAGCCCTGAGTAAAAGTATAAGTAAAACACTCACAAAGCGAGCACTTGAAGCCAAGTGCAAGCGATCATAGACTGCTGTGTATGCAAACACACTCCTCCAAGATGGCCGCAGATGTAGATGGCAGGAAGCATAACATCACTTGTAAAGCTATATGCTTCCGGTAACCCTAACTGCCAGGTCAACCTTTCGCCAATAGCACAGCTTCTTCAGGACCCGATATGGCACAGTAGAGCAACACTAGACATATTGTACAAAAAAGGAGAAAATGGAAGTTTCCACACAGTATAGCATTTAACCACAATGAGTATATATTTTCCTTTGGATGCTTACACTATTACAGTGGTCTTCCGGTGCCTTTAGTAGAGACTTCTTGTAACATTTATTTGTGGATCCATTTTAGGCTTTTCATGCCTTTTTGTTATGAATTTTGTAGAATAAAAATTGATATTATATTAACCTGTTGTCTCCTATATTGAGCCTTTAAAGTCCGGTTAGCTAGGTGGGTTCCGGAATATCTGGTCCTTTTTCTACTAGGCTTAAAGTGGAGTTCCACCCACATTTTTCACTCCTCACCATTCAGCACTAATGTGCATCTTTAAAATGAATTGGCAATTTATTTATATTTTTTTTTCTGTTCACTTACCTGATTTATGCCTGTATCTAATTTCACTTTCTCCTTTTAGGGGCCGCTGCGCCGTATGTCATTTCTAGCTTTGCATTGGCTCCTGGGAGATCTTAGTCAGCATGACATGGCACTGCTCCCATAACATTTAACATTGGCATCTATGGAAAATATTGGTCAGCTTGAGTTGGCACTGCTCCAAGTGCCATGTCAAGTTGACTAAGATTTTCCATAGAAGCCAATGTTAAATATTACTGTAGCCATGCCATGTCAAGCTGACCAAGATTGCACTGTACAGGCGCGAGATCGACAGGTGCATGCTGGGTAGCCAGCATGCATGGAATCCAGGAAGGGGACACTGCGGCTTCAGATGCCCACACTGGAGATGGTCGCGCTGTGCAGAAACTTCACAAAGTAAAAAAACGATAATGCACAAATAAAAAGCTGGGCAAAGTTTACAGCACACCTTTTTTTGCATTGCACGAGGCATGAGTATTCTAGGGGTATTTTTTTCTTAAAAGTAATATTTCGGCTGGAACTCCGCTTTATAGTGGAGTTTCACCCAAAAAGTGGAACTTCCGTTCGTCGCATTCCTCCCCCCCCCCCCCCCCCTTAGGTGTCACATTTGGCACCTTTCGGGGTGGAGAGGACACCTGTCTTTGACAGGTAGCCTGTTCCCACATCTGGGAGCCCGGGCCGTGGCCGATTATGTCAGCAGCCTGGTTCCCTCCTCCTCCGCTGGGCCAGTGAGAAAGGGCAGCGTGGCTTGCGCATGCGCAGTGGGGAACTGGCCGTGAAGGGGAAAGGCTACACTTCCGGGTTCCCTTACCCCCAATGGCAGCGGCAGCACATGACCAGGCAATCTGAAGATTGGTGGCGGTACAGACATCGCTGGACTCCTGGACAGGTAAGTGTCCTAATGTTAAGTCAGCAGCTACTGTGTGTGTAGCTGCTGACTTTTAATTTTTAAAGGGGCGGTGGCCCTCAGCTTTAAGTCTTGCCCACCTGCCATCCCCTTCTCTGTTGATCATCCTATGTCTTGTTCACTTTACCTAGTAGTGCTAGATTGTCCCATGACTGCAAAACTATTACATAGACAAAAACGACTGTCTCTTTGCAGTCACTAAAAACACCTTAAAATGGAACTGAAGTTCAATATTAAACTGTGAGCAGGCAAGCTCTTTTTCTCCTATCGTTCACTGACATACGCAGCTCTCCATTACCTGTGGGTTTTATGCTGGTCTCACTAGGAGTTAACTAGGCAGGGAAAAGAAACAGCTGGCCCCTCCCATGGAGCCGTCCTCTCTTCCCACATAAACCTCCTCCATAGAATAGCTCACCAGTTTCAATGCCTAGTTTGCAAGGAGTTGACCTGGCTTCCCTTCAGGGGAATTGCGGTCCTGTTTGTGACCGTTTTTTTGTTTAATTTTCTTTTACTTTTATTTTTATTTATCTTCTATCAAGCATGATCTGCTATCAAGAAGCCGGTCGGGGCATAGAGAGTCCATGGGCTCTGTACTTTCCCCGACCTGGCCGACCGATGCGAGCCAGTCCCGCTGTATGGGGACCCGCCGCATCATGCTCGTTCTGTGCGGGCGGCCTGGGGTGTTCCCCCCTTACGCCCAGCCCCGGATGCGATTCGGGAAGGGTGACTTTCTGGCCTGCAGCATACCGCCCAAGCAGGGGCGAAAGGTCTGCAACTGGGTGGCTACCCATGGCGCTCGTCTGGAGTGGTGAGTGAGAGTTCCTCCACCCCCCCCCTTTTTAGGGGCGGAAAGGGAGACCGACGACCCAAAAATTAAAATACAAATAATTTTTTTACTGGGTAGCCGCCGGTAGGGTCGCGTGGAGCTCCTGTGTCCCCCCCCCCCCCGCACCGAACCCGATTGTCTAGCGCCGTTCTGTCGTTTTTCGCCGCCATGCGGCGATCGGCCGTCATTTTGCGGCGGAGCGCCGCCATTTTGCCTTAGCCGCAGACATATTGGGCCTATGGGGCTTTCCCTCTAGCGCTCAGAGCGGCCGTTTGCGATACTGCACGTTCCCTGCAGGTGTTTTTCGGCCTCAGTTGTTCAACGGCGGCCATATTGGAATCCCTGCTTATGCAAAAACGTGTCTACCACGTTTTTTACTTTCACTTTGGAACGGTGTGTGCTCCTGACGGCGCAGCTCTCTGACGATCATCAAAGTTATGGCAGCAAACAGTAAGTATAGCTGGGCTCTCCTGTGGGTGCTGGTGGCGGCGGGTGCAGTCCTCCTGGGTTCCCTGGTGCTCTGTGGGGCGGTGGTGTGCAACTGTGTGGGGGTGCCTTTACTTTTTAGTATGCATCTATGTGTTGCTAAGGGAGCTGAACATGCTGAGAAGCAATCAGCAGCGGCGCAATCTGTGCAAGGGGCTTTTCTGGACCAGCTGTGGCGGTCTTTAGTGAATCCTCCCCCGGGCGGATGTCACCAACAGGCCCCCCAAGAAGCTTCCCCCTCCTCCTTGCTTTTCAAGGGAGGATTTTTGATCCAGAAGGTCCCTTGGGCGGAGAAGAGGATCAGGGGACGGCAGCTGCGCGTTTAAAGAACATTTAGTTTCCCACCATTATAGCTGGTGTCGCACTACACTGCGATTGAGCCGGGATGGCGAATCGCTGATTTTCTGCGCGGGTGTGTGTGGTCCTCCAGGCCCCTAGGGCACCCAAGGCTTACCCCTATGATCATTTTCCTGATCACCTTGTTTATTGTAAATGGCAGCGTCCGCAGCATTCTTTTTAGCCAGCACAGTGGTGTAGTGGGTAGCACTTGCGCCTGGCAGCATTATGCTTGCTGGCTCAGATCCTAACCATGACCTGCCTGAGGTTTGCATGTCCTCCCTGTGCATGCGTGGGTTTCCTCCCACACTCCAAGGGACAGGTCCAGACGGTTCGCTGCTCGCTAACCCTTGAGAAAAGCTTTTTTAAAAAATGGGAGTCACCTTGGTGTCCCGCTGATGGCTCCCCTTAATAAGACGATGACCATTCCTCTGGAAGGGGTTCCTGCCTTCAAGGGCCCCGCTGACAAAAGACAGAGGCGCTGTTAAAGTAGCTCTTCCTGGTGGCAGGCTCTACTCTGCGGCCAGCCCTGACGTCCGCCATGGCGGCACAATATCTGTCTGAGCGTATGGCGGAGCTCCAGGATATTCTGGACTGCGGCCGCCTGCTGGATACGCCGCAGAGGGCTGAATTTTGCTCCGAGGTCGCAAGTACCTTGGTGATGCGGCCATTGATTTACTGCCTATGTGATCCAGGGTAGCGGTGTTGCTGTATCCTCAGACGGGTACTCTGGTTGCGTTTTTGGTCCGGTGACCATGCTTCCAAAAAAAAAAGGTCTCGCAGACCTTCCCTTTCAGGGTGGACGTCTATTCGGTCCACGGCTGTGTGAGATCATTAAGGATTTCACAGGAGGTAAGTGCCCTTCCTCCCAGAACCTGGAGGCGTGAGTTTCGCCGTAGACACGGTAAGGTCGCTGCAGGGGCCGGGTACTGGCAGTGGCAGGGCAAAACCAAAAAAGCGGAGGACAAGTCCTCCTCAGCCTGATGGGTTGCCCCCACTCGGGATTCGGGTGGGGGGGCGTCTTCTGGGGATCGCAGGCCGGTGGCTGGCCCACATTCCCGATTGTTGGGTCCGGGAAGTGGTGTCCACCGGGTACAGGATAGAGTTCAACACTCTACCCCCAGACAGGTTCTTCCCTTCAAACTTAGGGCTCCCACAGGACCGCCGGGAGGCTCTTTTAGGGGCTGTCCAAGCACTTCGGTCCAGGGGGTGATCGTGCCTGTGCCTCCAGAAGAGAGGTTTTTAGGTTTCTACTCGAATCTATTCGTGGTTCCCAAAAACGGGGGGGGGGGGGGGTTCGGCCAGTACTGGACCTGAAGGCCCTGACCGGTATGTCAGGTCGCGGAAATTCCGGATGGAATCTATCCGCTCGGTTGTGGCCGCCCTTCATCAGGGGGAATTTCAGGCGTCCCTGGACATCAGGGATGCGTACCTCCCATGTACCCATTCGTCCACGGCATCCGTGCTTCCTGCGCTTTGCAGTGGGAGACCTCCATTTTTCAATTTGTGGCACTCCCCTTCGGCCTGGCCTCAGCACCTCGAGTTTTCACAAAACTGCTAGCCCCGGTGTTGGCGTTGCTCCGACAGAGAAGCATTGCGGTGGTAGCCCACCTAGACGACCTGCTCCTGCAAGCGGAGTCCGTCTCGGCTCTGGAGGAGAATGTGAGACTCACAATGACATCGCTGCAGGACTTCGGTTGGTTACATCAACCTGCAGAAGTCGCCGGTCTCTCCATCCCGTCGCCTGGAGTATCTGGATCTTTTCTGGACACAGAACAGGCGAAGGTGTTCCTCCCCCCAGACAAATTGCTGTCTCTGCAGTCGGCAGTGCGAACTCTCCTGTCGCACCGTCTGTCTTCATTACGGTTCTGTATGCGGGTGCTGGGGCTCATGGCTTCGTCGTTCGAGGCGATCCCATTCGCCCAGAGTCACACTCGTCTCCTTCAGCAAGCAATTCTGGCTCCGTGGGACAGGTCCCCTCGGTCCTTGGACCTTCGTATCCGTCTGAGCTCCCAGACCAGGGCGTCTCTGGCGGTGGCTTCGGGACTCGACCCTGACTCAGGGGAAGTCGTTCCTGCCCCTTCAGTGGATGATCATCACCATGGATATCAGTTTTTCAGGCTGGGGAGGGATTCTGGGGCAGCTGCCTGCCCAGGGCCGTTGGTTGGCACCGGAAGCTCGCCTCCCCATCAATGTACTGGAGCTGAGAGCAATCGGATTGTGCCTTTTTCACAGGACAGTGAGATTGCAGGGTCGTCCGATTCGTATTCAATCGGACAAATGCCACAGCAGTGGCGTATGTGAACCATCAGGGCGGCACAAGGAGTCCAGCAGCTATGGCGGAGGCAGCTCTGATACTATGTTGGGCGGAACGTCCCCTTCCGGCAATCTCTGCCATTTACATTCCAGGTGTGGAGAACTGGCAGGCGGACTTTCTCAGTCACCAGACGCTGGACCAGGGAGAGTGGTCTCTCCACCCGGAGGTGTTCAAGCAGATTTGCCGCAGATGGGGGACGCCAGACGTGGATCTCATGGCATCTCAATTCAACCACAAGGTGGAGACCTTGTGTCCAGAACGAAGGATCCGTTGGCAGTGGCCACAGACGCTCTGGTGGCCCCCTGGGGCCATTACCGCCTTCTGTACGCTTTCCCTCCGATAAAACTGCTTCCGCGATTGATACGCAGGATAGTGGCGGAGGGGATACCAATAATCCTGGTTGGCTCCAGATTGGCCTCGGCGCACTTGGTACGCCGATGTAGTGCACATGGTGGCAGACACTCCTTGGCGGCTCCCACTGCTTGCACCCTGCTTTACCCTCGCTGGCTTTGATGGATTGGCTATTGAGTCCCAGGTGCTAAGAGACAGGGGAGTCGCTGACTCGGTGATCCCTACATTGTGGAAGGCTCGCAAGTGTACTTCCAGCAAGATTTACCACCGCACCCGGAAGGCTTATATAGATTGGTGCGAGGCAGAGGGTCATAACCCTCGCTCTTATGTTGTGTCCAGGGTCCTGACTTTTTTGCAGCAAGGCCTGTACAAAAAAACTGGCATTGAGCACACTCAAGGGCCAGATATCGGCTCTGGCGATTCTCTTTCAGAGACCTTTAGCTTCGCACTCGTTGATTCGTACCTTTGTACAAGGTGTGCGACATGTGGCGCCTCGGGTGAAGTTTACGATGGCTCCGTGGGATCTGAATTTGGTGCTTTCTGTACTTCAGAAACCGCCATATGAGAATATCAGGGAGATTTCCTTACAATTGCTGTCGCAGAAGGTGGCCTTTTTAGTTGCCATCACTTCCGCCAGACGGGTGTCTGAATTAGCAGCACTATCGTGCAAGTCTCCCTACCTGGTCCTACATAGGGACAAGGTGGGCTTGTGACCCTCTCCTTCATTCCTTCCGAAGGTGGTTTTTTCCTGTCACATTAATGAAGATATGGTTCTTCCTTCATTGTGCCCTCGTCCGTCGCACTCAAAAGAGATTGAGTTGCATACTTTGGACGTAGTGAGGGCCTTATGAGTGTACTTGGCTGCTACAGCTTCTTTTCAAAAGGCTGATGCCTTGTTTGTGCTGTCAAAGGGTCCTCGCAAAGGGTTGACGGCCTCGTCGGCTACGATTTCTCGTTGGATTAGACAGACCGTGACCCATAAAGTTGATGTGTTTGCATCTTCGGATGCTGCCTTTGGCCGCAAAGTTTTGCAGGCGGCAGTGTAGGCGCGTCTGGCGCCTCCTTAGAGGTTCAGTTGGGTACTGTTGTTAGCGTTTACCCACCCCTCTTTTTGACACAGCTTGGGGACATCCCCACACGTAATGGAGAGCTGCGTCTGTCAGTGAACGATAGGAGAAAAAGGGATTTTAATAAAACTTACCGTAAAATCCTTTTCTCCGAGTTCACTGACAGATGCAGCACCCACCCCTCTGTGCTCTGTTCTTGTACGGCTTGTGTACGAACTGAAAAGCTATTCTATGGAGGAGGTTTATGTGGGAAGAGAGGATGGCCCCATGGGAGGGGCCAGCTGTTTCTTTTCCCTGCCTAGCTAAGTCCTAGTGAGACCAGCATAAACCCCACACGTAATGGAGAGCTGCGTCTGTCAGTGAACTCGGAGAAAAGGATTTTACGGTAAGTTTTAATAAAATCCCTTTATTGCAGAAGAGACAAATAACGTTTGGTTGTGATGGTTTGTGTGAACTTTAAATTTAGGTTCACTTTTATATATATTTTCTGCCTTGAATGTGTTTTTGCAATGAGGTGCAATGTAAACAAAACATGTAGATTGTAACTTATCCCCTGAATTCATTGAGATATTTCTTTTCCTGATTTATTTTAGGCAAGATGCTGTTTCTCAGAGGTATAAGTGATGAGATGATGCAACTGTACAGAGAACGGATGATTGCTGCCACCCACAAAGACTTGGTTAATGCTGCCAGCAAGTAAGTGAAAAACTGCACAAGCAGATCTCCAAAATCCAGTTTGTTTGACGAGTGTTCTGGTTCTGTATGAGCCCTGAGTGAAGAGGTGGGATCAGGCACAATTCAACTGGACTCGGGGCTTGGTACACATCTGTGTGAGGCAGAGGTGATGACATAAGCGACCTCGGGTCTGGCATAATGTTAGTGACGGGATGGGGACAATTGTGCTTGGTCACAGTACAGAACAACTATATTATCCCTTTTGCTGCTCCTGATGTAAGATACAGTGGAACACAACCTTTTCCAACTGGCCAGGTCAGCATGCCTTACGTCAGCTGCATTCCCCCTTCTGCTATAAGCTCATGGTTCCTTCAGTGATCATGAACCTATAGCAGAACTGTCCTCCAGACTCTGCTGATTATAAAAATTTGCTCTGATCACGGCTGACAAGCTGTTGATCACTGCTATTCATTTAACCAAAAAAAAAAATTAATTGTAAAAATTTACTAAAAAAACAAACCAATAATAAACCAATTTAAGGCTCATTGACACAGATTCTGTCGCCCGTACATCTTGAATGAGCGCTTTGTATATGCAGCTGGAGATGCATGAAGGCAGCCTGTGTTACGCTATGGGCACACAGGTCTTAATTTGACAGGCCTGTGGATAACTGCCCCTGAATGCAGCACACTGTCCGTGTTCAGCACGGTGCACCTGCATGGCTCTTAAATTAGGATTGCAACTGTGTTCATATAGCCATTGTTGTAAGGACAGCCCCAATATAACCTCTTCTCTTCCAACAAGCCTCATTATTTTTATGTTAGTACTGTATCCTTAGGTGAATGAGCATCTTCAGTTTCCTCTCTTTTGTGGAAGCAAACCATTTCCTCTCTTTTGTGGTGTTTTTGTTTTTTTTTTCTCTATCATTTTTTTATCAGCAGCTTTCAAGCTGCTACATAGTCACTATGGCATCTACCTTGCAGCTTTCAGGATTAGTTGACTCCTTTGCTACAGGGAGCTATGCAGGTTTAGGTTTATGGTCCATCTGGAACCCTGTATCTGAAGACCCCTTGGGGAGTATGCCTATTGGGAGGACGAATATCCTCCAACAGCTAGAGCTGCCCCGTGTGGCATTGCACTACTGCATCGCTGGATTAATTGATACACTTCACCATATCTCCAGGATGAGCCTTCTTTAGGTCCATATGGGAAGGATCCTTTGGCTCAGGTGTTGGTTTGCAAAACTTCTGTGCAAGATGCTCCTTGTGAGACTGCCCATTGAAGGGCAGTGATTCCTGCATCAAGGAGTTTAGATCAGAGTATTCTCCTACCCCAGAAAAAGAGGTAAAACGCTTCTGCAGGTAATCCCTCAGGTGCCTTAGATGAAGTGTTCCATTTGCTTCTCTCGGCCTCTGGGTTCAAACCCAAGCCTAACTTCCATTTCTACTATAAGACTTGGACCTCCACCCCACAAAGTTCGGAAACAAGCTCTTTTCACAGTGAGGGGTTTCCCCAATTCGTCAGAGTCTTGGGGAATGATTGGCTGTCAAAGCTATCTGGTTCCAGGACATTTACAAGGCTTGGGTCCAGAATGGTGTATTCAGGAGCTGTAAACTAGAGTTTCAATCTCTGCTTTCTTCCCACTTAATGCTGTAAATGTTAGCATCTTCCCTACAAAAGGCTGATCTTTTAAGCTGCTCTCTGGCAAGTCCTCTAGCAGGCGGTCCTTGCCCCTGTCTCAGAAGAGGAAAGGTTCATTGTTCCCAGGGCCCAAGAAGGCATTTGCCCCATTCTGGACCTGAAGATTAACAGCAGGTTCCTTCATGTTCAAACATTACGTGTTGAATCTGATCGCTTCCCCTCAGCCAGGGACTTTTTAGCCTGTGTTGACATCAAGAATGCCTACTTGCACCTTTCATCAATGCTACCTGTGTTTTTTTGTTGGTACACTGCAATGCCAGTTTGCTGCCCTTCCTTTTGACCTGTCCATAGCACCTCAAGTGTTTAGCAAGGAGTTAGCTCTTGTCCTAGGTCTGCTACGCTCTCAGGGTAATCCCATAAGTAGATACTTTAACAACCTCCCGCTAAAGGAACGATTGGTCCAGATTCTGTCAGCCAATGACCATCGGACAGTGTAGACCCTGCGAAAGTTCAAATGGATCCTACATTTCCAGCCTGACCTGACGCATGGCTTGAAGTAGCTGAGGCTGATTTTGGATGTTAACATATCCAGGGTTTTCCTTTCCCTAGATAAACGTCTGTCTCTCTGCTCTGATGTTTAAACCATATTGTCCAGGAAACACCCTACTATGTGCTTTTGCATAGAGGCCTTGGGCTCGGTAGTGCTCGGTACTGTAGACCTAGTCTCATCCAATCTTCACTCCAGACCACTGCACTAACAATCTTACAAAAGGTGCCTATACCATCGTACGGCATGAGGCTGTTGAGACCGGGTGATTCTCTATACCCAAAATGTTGGGCATTTCTCCTCTTCACGCTAAGGTTCAGGCTCTTAACTTGCTTTATCTTCTACATTGTGTTTCTTTTTCGGTACTGATCCTTTATTGGTGGTTATATTATAATTTGTATATGGCTGCATTTTTCTGCTATGTCTCAGCACATGATACTATTTGCAGTATAACAAGTTGTATGTATACTGTACATAGCTTGATATATTATATGGTAGTATATGCACCTTGAGTAATATTTAATGTCTACCATAGGTTAATATAACTTCATTTTAAACATTTTTGCTCATGGTGCACTTACTCTATATTCACTATAGTCCTGTTGACAGATTGATACATTGTACAGTATATGGGTTTAAACATCTACAATATTGCTAATTACATTTGCTCAGACTTTAATCAAAAATTGGTGTTTTAGATATACTATGACTGCATTCAAGGTAAAAAAACAGGCTATGCACTTTGTCAGAGGTACTTGGATCACAAATATGGTGGGTCACATTTGGCTAGCAGGGTAAAATAGCTCCCAGCTACATATTTTATTACGAGAGGTTTTCAAAACGCTTCCGCACTTTTATATTTTCGTTGGAAACGGTATGTGTGGGAAGAGAAGTAGTAATTAGTCGTGTCTGAGAAGTTTATGTGACTAGTCGGTCTGGCAAGCCAGCTGACTTTTCAGTTTAGTATAAGAGTTGTCACGCTGTGATGAAGATGGCTGCGAAATGTATAAAAAAAAAATGTGGAAGCTTTTTGAAGAACCCTCGTATTATTTCCTGGAGTTCAGCTTTGTATTTTTTTTTTTTCTTTCACTACCGGAATATTAATACATATAACTTCTTGCAGGTATCTAACTGCTGGCAACTCCACCCGTGGAATTGCTATTCTGGGCCCCGATAATCCTGGCGTTGCAAAAGATCCGTCTTGGATTAAAAGATGAAATTATCCTGCAGTAAGAAGATCAGAGTGATAAAATGCCAAAAGCTTTCTAGTCCTTTTAAAGGATATTTATTTATACGGGCTTTACTGGGTTATTAGATATGGTCTTTTTAAACTCTTTAACATTTAAGGTTAAACTCCACTTTTGTTGAAACAAAATGTTCTGTGTCAGGTCTGTATGTGCGTGTGCATATGTGTATTTATATCAAAGGTTTTAGCAAACTTCACTGTGGGTTCTTACATGCTTCTGTTATGCAGGTATTGTGATTAAGCTATGACAACATACTCCTACTACAATGTTGTCACATGATCAGTTCTAATGTTGTTGTGATAATATGCATTACATACAGGATGTCTATAGCATGACTTAAAGTGTGCAAACTTCTTGGAAAATCAGTTGCCAATTACAAGAGCAGGGGATAGAGGATTCCGAGCACTTTTTTTTTTTTTTTTTTAAACAAACTGAGCACTTTTGCAAAGAAGACAAATGTTGATTTAAAAAGGGATATCAAATTATGGTTGACTGCATACAGAGATGGAAAAGAAACATTAACTTACAAAGTGCCTTTTGTAGCAATATATTGATTTTGTCAGCAAAACTGGAGTTTTTCTTTAATGCAACGCTAAATCATAAAATAAAAGCTGATGTGGTCTCTATTAATTTGGTGTGTGTGAAGGTTTATAACCCTGGTCTAAAGGCTTGTTTGTTTTAAAGAGTTTTAAAGATGACATCTTATTGTCTGGTAATATCACATATTTGGACATTAAAGTGGATGTAAACCCGAAAAAAAAAATTACTGACACTTCTACCTTGTACAGGAGAG
>BLSH010281383.1:193576-221471 GCA_018402905.1 Glandirana rugosa | reverse complement strand
TCCCCCCCCCCCCCCCCCCCCAAGTCATTTGTCTGGGACTGCACAAGAGAAAGAGTGACCCTGACTCCAGAGGCAGGAAACACAACAGAAAGGACTTTAAAAGGGTTGTCCCAGGCCTAGTCCACCAGTATTTTTGTTTTCACCACTGGAGGGAAACCTTTTTCCATGGTGTTCGTGGGGGCTTATGGAGGAAGGAGAGGCTGGCATATCCCTTACCTCCTAGGCATCCTATTGTTATGGAGCCCTGATCCAGCTGCATGGGCTGGTACAAGTCTGGCGCCCCCTGTTCAATTCTGCAGTCCATCGGGACTCAGGCTGGCTACTGGTTTGATCCCTCTGGAGAGGATGGGTCCGTCTCCTGACCAGTGGTGCAGGTATGTCACTTTTGGTAATGGTGGAGCTAATGGCCAGTGATGGATCGTGTGAGTTCCAGTTCTTCGAGGACAGGAGGAGGGGATGGGCCACTTCTGATTCCTATCTAGGTGTGTTTTTAGCACTTTCTGTATTTATTCATTTCAATGGCCAGAATAAATTAAAATTCTGGCCAATGAAGTAAACTCCCAAACACTGCAAAACCCTGCTAAACTCACCTAAACTGGTCTGAAAAAAAAGCAGCTTAGGTGAGTTTAACGCTGATCTTCTCCTGTTAGAAGGATCAGCGTGTACTATAAACCAGTGTGCATGAAGTTTCCTATGTGGTACCAAACAATGCTATTTAGCCGCCTTGCACAGATGTATGATTCCCCTTCCCCCAAACATTATTGAAACCCAAAAGCCAAACAGCTTCATTACCTACCATTCTTATATCCTGTCCTCACATTGCCTGTTTGCAGAGGACAGGAAAGGGGAGGCTGAGGTGCCTATTCCTGTGCTGACTTCAGTTCCCAAGGAAAGCTCCACCTGATTAGATCCTGGCTGGGCAAAGTGTCACATCAATCATGGGAACAGTTGTTTCAAAAGCTGCTAAATAGCATTGTCAGGTCCGGACGAGAAATAGTATTAGTACAGAAGCAGCAGGACCACCAGGTAAATTGCCTTGCTTGCAATCCCTTAACCCCCTGGCCTCTTCTGTTATATCTGCTTCTCCCTTCCGTGTTAGTGTTAATGTACACCGAGCTGCACATGCACACATGCTCGGTGCTATGATGATGTGACTCCCGTGCCTATGCCTGGTAGTGATGTCATCACTGCTGAGCCAATCAAGTGGTCGGAGAGCCTAGACCTGGAAGGAAGACTGGGAGAAGATGGAAGCGCCCATTACAGCAGAGGTTGCTGATACTGCTGCATTGGAGGGGATGCGGCGGTAAAAGAAAAATCCTAACGCCTTGGAACTTTTGCATATGTTAGTTAAACTATACAAATCTTTGGACAAATTGGATCTTCATTTGCTAGTAAATGTTAAGAGATGTTTCCTGGATTTATTTTAACCACTTCAATACTGGGCACTTAAACCCCCTTCCTTCCCGGACCAATGTTCAGCTTTCAGAGCTGTTGCAGTTTGAATGACAATTGCGCGGTCGTGCGACACTGTACCCATATGAAATTTTTATCATTTTTTTCACACAAATAGAGCTTTCTTTTGCTGGTATTTAATCACCCCTGGGTTTTTTATTTTTTGCGCTATAAATTAAAAAAAGACAAACATTTTTCAAAAACAATGCATTTTTCTGCGTTTCTGTTATAAAATTTTGCAAATAAGTAATTTCTCTTGATAAATTTTGACCAAAAATGATACTGCTTCATTTCTTTGGTAAAAATAACCCAAATTGGAGTTTATTTGGTGTTGGCGGACAGACAGATGTTTGGGGACTGTGACAGATGTGACATACAGATGTTTTGTGTATGGTGACAGATGTTTGGGGACTGTGACAGATGTGTATGGTGACAGATGTGATTGGGGACATACAGATGTTTTGGGGGCTGTGTTATGGGGACACTGACATGTATGTGGACAGGGGTATCAGTGTGCTTTGTGCACTGTGTGGGGGGCGATCTGTGACAGCTTTCTGCATGAAATCCTCACCATGCAGAAAGCTGTCACAGAGCTGCAGCTCCCCCCAAACACTGAGCTCTCACTGAGCTTGGCGGGGGAGAACTGTCACAGAGACGCTCGTCTCTGTTTACAATGTGACGGCTGTGATTGGACACAGCTGTCACATGATCGGGAGGGCCAGTCACTGCGCCCGTATCCCGATCTCCGCTCAGCTGGATCCTGTGATCATAATGATCACAGGATCCAGCAGCAGCGCGGCGCGTGCCCGCGCTGCGAGTACCCGTTCTGCAGGACGTATATATACGTCCTGTCAGAACGGGGAAGCTCCCACCCGGCCGTATAACTATCAAAGGAAAAGTGGCCCAAAATTGTAAAATATGTTTTTGAAATGTAGCTGTATATTTCTTGCTATTACCATAACCTTCCACCAAAAACAACCCAAAATAAATTTTACTTGTGCTAATCACCTATGTATTGGTGACCAGGTGTTGAGGAGATTGGCGCTGTCTGTGTGTGCAAAGGTAAATGGCTGTGTATATACTCAAATCATAAAAACTGAGTGATACACCCAATTGGCTCCTATATCTTATGTACCATTTCGTGAAGTGCTATGTGCTCAAATAATGCAAAGATATTATATATATATATATATATATATATATATCTCAATTACATAGTGTCAAAATAATCGTCTGCAGAAAAAACCTTATATCTCAAGATTTTTATCTCAATAAAAATAGTGTATATAACGATATTACTAGTGAATCCAAAATATTAAAGTATATACAGTGCCTTGCGAAAGTATTCGCCCCCTTGAACTTTGCGACCTTTTGCCACATTTCAGGCTTCAAACATAAAGATATAAAACTGTAATTTTTTGTGAAGAATCAACAACAAGTGGGACACAATCATGAAGTGGAACGAAATTTATTGGATATTTCAAACTTTTTTAACAAATAAAAAACTGAAAAATTGGGCGTGCAAAATTATTCAGCCCCTTTATTTTCAGTGCAGCAAGCTCTCTCCAGAAGTTCAGTGAGGATCTCTGAATGATCCAATGTTGACCTCAATGACTAATGATGATAAATAGAATCCACCTGTGTGTAATCAAGTCTCTGTATAAATGCACCTGCACTGTGATAGTCTCAGAGGTCCGTTTAAAGCGCAGAGAGCATCATGAAGAACAAGGAACACACCAGGCAGGTCCGAGATACTGTTGTGGAGAAGTTTAAAGCCGGATTTGGATACAAAAAGATTTCCCAAGCTTTAAACATCCCAAGGAGCACTGTGCAAGCGATAATATTGAAATGGAAGGAGTATCAGACCACTGCAAATCTACCAAGACCTGGCCGTCCCTCTAAACTTTCAGCTCATACAAGGAGAAGACTGATCAGAGATGCAGCCAAGAGGCCCATGATCACTCTGGATGAACTGCAGAGATCTACAGCTGAGGTGGGAGACTCTGTCCATAGGACAACAATCAGTCGTATACTGCACAAATCTGCCCTTTATGGAAGAGTGGCAAGAAGAAAGCCATTTCTTAAAGATATCCATAAAAAGTGTCGTTTAAAGTTTGCCACAAGCCACCTGGGAGACACACCAAACATGTGGAAGAAGGTGCTCTGGTCAGATGAAACCAAAATCAAACTTTTTGGCAACAATGCAAAACGTTATGTTTGGCGTAAAAGCAACACAGCTCATCACCCTGAACACACCATCCCCACTGTCAAACATGGTGGTGGCAGCATCATGGTTTGGGCCTGCTTTTCTTCAGCAGGGACAGGGAAGATGGTTAAAATTGATGGGAAGATGGATGGAGCCAAATACAGGACCATTCTGGAAGGAAACCTGATGGAGTCTGCAAAAGACCTGAGACTGGGACGGAGATTTATCTTCCACCAAGACAATGATCCAAAACATAAAGCAAAATCTACAATGGAATGGTTCACAAATAAACATATCCAGGTGTTAGAATGGCCAAGTCAAAGTCCAGACCTGAATCCAATCTAGAATCTGTGAACAGCAGTTTTCAGTTCTTTCCACAATCGCTGTCCATCCAACCTCACTGAGCTCGAGCTGTTTTGCAAGGAGGAATGGGCAAAAATTTCAGTCTCTCGATGTGCAAAACTGATAGAGACTTCCCCAAGCGACTTACAGCTGTAATCGCAGCAAAAGGTGGCGCTACAAAGTATTAACTTAAGGGGGCTGAATAATTTTGCACGCCCAATTTTTCAGTTTTTTATTTGTTAAAAAAGTTTGAAATATCCAATAAATTTCGCTCCACTTCATGATTGTGTCCCACTTGTTGTTGATTCTTCACAAAAAATTACAGTTTTTTTTTTTTCTTTTATGTTTGAAGCCTGAAATGTGGCAAAAGGTCGCAAAGTTCAAGGGGGCCGAATACTTTCGCAAGGCACTGTGTGTGTGTATATATATATATATATATATGTGTATATGTATATATATATGTATATATATATATATATATAAACATCCAAAAATGAATTTGATATAAAAAGTCTCTATAAATAGTGGTGGTGCTGTGACAGATTTCAAAGTGACTTTAGTGCATCAGCTTCAAACATATCTCTTGTGCATCCAAGTGGTTCCACACGTGCTCCCCCTCAAATGTCCTTACCAGAGGCAAGCACCCCTGCAGGGGTAACTTGCATGTGTGCAATCCAAACAGCATCCCGATTTCCAGATATGGCTCGCTCCTCAACAAGGGATTGTGGCATATATGAAAGAATGGATGGAAACACACAGCGTAATCCAGTATATAAGTGTGTTTATTGAGTCCAAAAGGTATATTAATAAAACAGTTCAAGCATAAAAAAAGCCAAGCATTAAAAACATTTTAGGCATAAAAAGGGCTGACACCAGGCTTAGTGTCGGCGTGTAAACTAGGAAGGACCGAGTTCCGTTTGTCTGTGCTCGTTTGCTTTCCACATACGGCTTCGCTGGAACCGGATGTGACGGCATACCACAAGCCCCGCCTAACGCGTCGGGACGCTCTTTGGACTAAAGTCACTTTAAAATCTGTTACAGCACCACCACTGTTTATAGAGACTTTTATATCAAATTAATTTTTGCACATATTTTTGGATGTTTTTTGATATATATATATATATTTTAATATTTTGGATTCACTATTAATCTTGTTATATACAGTTTTTTATTGTGATCATAAGATATAAGGTTTTCCTGCAGACAATTTTTTTGACACTATGTACCGTATATACTCGGGTATAAGCCGAGTTTTTCAGCACATTTTTTGTGCTGAAAAAGACCCCCCTCAGCTTATACCCGAGTCAGTGTCTGTGGGTGATCAGTAGTTTCACATTAAACAGAGCTGTGCTGCTTCTAAGAGCCGTTCTGTGCTTGTAACTGTGACTTATCACATTGGAATGTAGAGAACGCTGAGAGAGGTGTCCGATTTTCAGCTTGATGTCAGCAGGTGGGCGGGACAAGCTGATGTTAGCTGTTCAGTCCTGCCCACCTCCTGATCTCAGTGAAGAGCTGCAGCTCTCTCTCGGCATTCTCTACATTCCAATGTAGTCACAGTTACAAGCACAGAACGGCTCTTAGGAGCAGCACAGCTCTGTTTAATGTGAAACTACCTTACTCATCCCTTATGTGTTCTGGCTAATATCCCTGTGTCCTGGCTAAAATCCCTGTGTCCTGGCTAAAATCCCTGTGTCCTGGCTGCTGCATTTCCCACCCTAGGCTTATACGCGGGTCAATACGTTTTCCCATATTTTTTGGGCAAAAGTAGGGGGTCGGCTTATACACGGGTCAACTTATACACGAGTATATACGGTAATTGAGATATATATATATATATATACATACAGTTGTATGCAAAAGTTTAGGAACCCCTAACAATTTCCATGATTGTCATTTATAAAAATTTGGGTGTTAGATCAAAATGAAATTGCTGATCCAATCAAATAACTGAAGGACACAGTATTATTTCAGTAGTGAAATTAGGTTTATTGGATTAACAGAAAATGCGCAATATACATCAAAACGAAATTAGACAGGTGCATAAATTTTGGCACCCCAACAGAAAAATCACATCAATATTTAGTAGTGCTTCCTTTAGCAGAAATAACAGCCTCTAGACTCTTCCTATAGCCTTTAATGAGTGTCTGGATTCTGGATGAATGTATTTTGAACCATTCCTCCTTACAAAACATTTCCAGTTCAGTTAGGTTTGATGGTTGCCGAGCATGGACAGCCCACTTCAAATCACCCCACAGATGTTCAATGATATTCAGGTCTGGGGACTGGGATGGCCATTCCAGAACATTGTACTTGTTCCTCTGCATAAATGCCCAAGTAGATTTTGAGCAGTGTTTTGGTTTGTTGTCTTGTTGAAATATCCAGCCCCGGCGTAACTTCAACTTTGTAACTGATTCCTCAACATTATTCTCGAGAATCTGCTGATATTGAGTGGAATTCATGCGACCCTCAACTTTAACCAGATTCCCAGTACCGGCACTGGCCACACAGCCCCACAGCATGATGGAACCTCCACCAAATTTTACTGTGGGTAGCAAGTGTTTTTCTTGGAACGCTGTGTTCTTTTGCCACCATGCATAACGCCCCTTGTTATGACCAAATAACTCAATCTTTGTCCAAATGTGCGTTTGCATACCTCAAGCGACTCCGTTTGTGGTGTGTGCAGGAAAGGCTTCTTTTGCATCACTCTCCCATACAGATTCTCCCTTTGCAAAGTGCCCTGAATTGTTGAACGGTGCACAGTGACACCATCTGCAGCAAGTTGATGTTGTAGGTCCTTGGAGGTGGTCTGTGGGCTGTTTTTGACCGTTCTCACCATCCTTCGCCTTTGTCTCTCCAATATTTTATGTGGCCTGCCACTTCTGGTTTTAACAAGAACTGTGCCTGTGGTCTTCCATTTCCTCACTATGTTCCTCACTGACAGCTTATATCTCTGCGATAACTTTTTGTAGCCTTCCCCTAAACCATAATGTAGAACAATCATTGTTTTCAGGTCATTTGAGAGTTGTTTTGAGGCCCCCATGTTGCCACTGTTCAGAGGAGAGTCAAAGAGAACAACAACTTGCAACTGGCCACCTTAAATACCTTTTCTCATGATTGGATGCTCCTGTCTATGAAGTTCAAGGCTTAATGAGCTCACCAAACCAATTGTGTGTTCCAAATAATCAGTGCCAAGTAGTTACAGGTATTCAAATCAACAAAATGACAAGGGTGCTCAAATGTATGCACCTGTCTAATTTCGTTTTGATGCATATTGCACATTTTCTGTTAATCCAATAAACCTCATTTCACTACTGAAATATTACTATGTCCTTCAGTTATTTGATAGATCAAAATGAAATTGCTGATCCAAACACCCAAATATTTATAAATGACAATCATGGAAATTGTCAGGGGTTCCTAAACTTTTGCATACAACTGTGTGCGTATATATATATATATATATATATATATATATATAAATAGTGTCAAAATAATCGTCTGTAGAAAAACCTTATATCTCAAGATTTTTAAATATGAACACAATAAAAAAGTGTATATAATGAGATTAATAGTGAATCCAAAATATTAAAGAAATATATATAAAAAAAATCCAAAAATTAATTTGATATAAAAAGTCTCTATAAACAGTGGTGGTGCTGTGACAGATTTCAAAGTGACTTTAGTGCATCAGCTTCAAACATATCTCATGTGCATCCAAGTGCTCCCCCTCAAGTGTCCTTACTCACCAGAGGCAAGCACCCCTGCAGGGGTAACTTGCATGTGTGCAATCCAAACAGCGTCCCAATTTCCAGATATGGCTCGCTCCTCAACAAGGGATTGTGGCATATATGAAAGAATGGATGGAAACACACAGCGAAATCCAGTATATAAGCGTGTTTATTGAGTCCAAAAGGTATATTTGTACTCGAAATCTTGTGCGAACTTAGATGATGAAATAACTCACTGTGAGAGTAGTGACCTGAAGTGTGTCATGGTCACGAGGTCAGTATGCCTAAAAGGGGGCATACCCAGTAATATGAGAAGGGAGTCTTGAATAAGAGGGGCAAGGGTGGGTGGGGAAACTTCCCAGGAACGAACGAGATGAACAGTAGGAGGACGCTGGGTTTATATGACACAGACTCCTCCTACAAATGCCTTACTATTTGTACTCAAAATCTTATGCGAACTTAGATGATGAAATAACTCATTGTGAGAGTAGTGACCTGAGGTGTGCCATGGTCACGACATCAGTATGCCTAAAAGGGGGCAAGAATAAAACCAAATAGGATGCCAGAAATGCAAAGTTTATTTGTGACAAATACTAGAAATTAATCCACCAGCCGGGCACATGCCTGTGACATTTCCACAAATGGTTCAGGCATGTATCTGATATAACAAAAAGAATTCCACCTGCCTAATCTCCTAATGATGTGAGCTGGCACTCCTTGCTGTGAAGCTGCAGAGGCAGCTCTGATCCTGAATGAGTGACCCGAGTACTGTTTGGGGTTCACATCCAGCCTAGATAAGATGTGGATATGTTTAACAAGCTGTGTAGCTGAAAGGAGAGATCTATGAAAAGGCAGCAGAGGGCTGTCCCCAGAATCCCCCCTCAGATGTGACACAAGGGCATCCAAGACTTTAACTGGACACCAGGCCGTGCCAGTCTCGAAGTAACGAATGGTGGTGCCCGCCCCCAGTTGTTGAGTCTTGCATACCCCTAAATGCAGTCTGAAATGATCCTGATGTCTCGTTAATTGCTTGAACAACAATGGACGAGATTGGGCACCTGAAGCTGTAAACTCACTAGGTCTCACAAACCCGTAGAAGGCTAAGTACATGGCTGCTTTTATGACCATACTGGCTTGGCGTCCGATGGGTGCGTTAGAGAGCATGTCAGACATGCTGCGGAACAACTGCCCTGACACTGGGAGCCTGCATGTCGTAGCTGGTGGGTTGTTTTTCTGGATCCCTTTGATGATGGCTTTGATGGGATAAGCAGAAAACAAGGACGGTGTTTTGGGTGTTGTAAGGAAATAAAATGTTGGATTCCAGCTAGGTAGGTTTTGCTAGTGCCGTGTGACAACTTTAATTTAAAGTGGCAAAAAGAAATGAACGCCAAGATGTATTGCACACAGAACTGATCAGGTTGAGGGTGCTGGGTGGAGAAAGACTGAAACACCTGCCATGCGGTGTTATAAGCCTTCCTAGTATTGACTGAGAGGGAATCTGTGATTAGCCTTCTGGTGCCAGCCTGTAGCGAACTCAACCCATCCGGAGCAGGAAATGATGCGGGCATGGGGTGGCACAGTCGCCTGCCTCCGTGACCTGTTGAGAAAAATAATGGGTAATTGAACCGTGATAACGCATCAGCCGCAATGTTATCCCTGCCTTTCAAAAAAATACAACTGATATGGAAGTTTTAATGCAGAGAAAGCCAAGTCAACCTGCGCAGAAAGGACATGATCACCAAGGAATTTGACCTGCCCTTATTAATAATCTCCACCGCTACTTCATTGTCTGTAATTAAAATGACTGTGTGTCCTGTCCACAAATGTCCCCAAACCTGGGCAGCAGCCACTATGGGGTAGATCTCAAAGTGGAAGTCTTATGAAAACCTGGGATGGACCTAACCTCCTCAGGCCATGGGCCTGCCAGCCAATGAGTCCCAAATATGGCTGCGAAACCCCTGGTGGCTGCCGCATTCGATACCACTCTGGAGGATGATTCAGATGCTGCCAGGATAAACATTGAAACACCATTCCAATGTTGCAAAAACTGGTCCCACATGCTGAGATCTGTCCAGGCTGCAGCATTCAGCTTGATGCGCGAGTCAGAATCTGGAGCCGAGGACAGAAGTGCCAAAACCCGGACACAAACACTCTACCCTGAGGAATGATCCTCAAGGTAAAAATTCAACATTCCCAACAGAGATTGTAACTCTAGTCTGGAACATGCTTGGAAAATCGAGAATGCATGGATGCGTTCTCTGATTCTGGATAATTTATCAGCTGGCAGGCTGGCCTGCATCAACTGGGTGTCCAATTGGATGCCTAGAAAAACCAACCCCTTGACCCGACCCTCAACCTTTTTCTCTGCCAACAGGACCCTGAGTGCTGTAAACACAGAGGTCAACTTCCCCAAATTGGTAGGGGCTTGATTGGCACCTTCGATCAGCAAGAAGTCGTCCAAGTAATGAATGACCTCCTGGCAACCCTCCCGGTGGGAAAGGATCCAGCTGAGGGCCCGAGAGAAGGTGTCAAACAACCAGGGGCTACTCTTGGAACTAAAGGTGAGTTTTGTGGCAAAATAATAACCTTCCCTCCACTTGATCCCATGCCAAATGACCTATTATCGTTAATATGCTGTCCCACCCCCCCCCCTTTTTTTTTGCGCCAATGTGATGGACGTGATCAAGGCGAAAAGTGCTAGGTCGTGCCGCCTGGGCATCAGTAGGCAATTAAAAACGTACACAAAGACGTGACAGGCATCATGATGTGAATCGAGGTATGACGTACGAGACACAGATGAGCAGACTTGCCACCGTACAAGTCAATTAAAAACGCTCAACTCAATCTGTGATACCTGAAAACGTGACAGGTAAAGATGAAATTCGGTGAAACTCCAACCTACTACTGAAGCTACGGTGTGGTGAAAGAAAGGAACTGAACTCATACCTACCAATTTGGGCACCAAACTCCTGGCAATAACTTGCCCTCATCCTGGTCAAATGACTAAAGAAAGGGAACATGAATACTGATGACCCGACCTGTTGAAAGTAAAAAGACCCCTCCTGCCCCAGGACCTACCACAAGTATCTGTTGCAGTGGAACGCCTACGCTCAGTGAACAGGAAATTGTGAAGAGAAGAAACAAAAGAAGAGGCTACTACCCGCTGCCCAATCCGGGAAAAAGATTTTTTTTTTTCCCCAATAGAAATAATGTGCTGCTCCTTTCCTCCGTGGTCCCGAATTGGGCGGAAATGAGAGTCATGACGATGCCCAAAAAAGAAATGAGCCCTCTTGAAAATTGAAATCTTGCTGGTTCCGAAGCCAACCTGTCCCGTACCTGGCCTGAACTCGAGGTGGGATGCTCGTAAACCTGACCCATATGAAAATTGTTTTTTTTTTCCATAGAAATTAGGTGCTGCTCCTTCCTCCGTGGCCCCAAAGTGGGCGGAAGGAGAGCCAAAATGACTTGAGAAAATGAGAAATGCGTCCCCTGTGAAACGTGCGGTAGAAATGAGAGTCAACCTGCCCTGGCTTTCACCCAACCTTGTGACAGCCCGAGAACAGAAATGAGAAATTCGTTTTTTTGTTGTTACCCTGTGTCCCTCCTCCGTGGCTCTAAGCGTGAGCGGAGGGACAATCATGCATGGAAGAAATGATGCTGTGCCCCAAACACCAAGAATCTATGCAATGCCCTCATATTTCCTTTGAGATGCCCAGAAAAAAACGTAACCCCTTCCCCCGAGTGGAGTACGGTGAAATGGGGGAGCTGGTATCTTCTGCCTGTACCAGGGTGCATGCCCAGCCAGGCCCCCCCGGACTCAACCCAGACAGGCTGGGAGATGCCTGGTGTGCTACCTGATGCCAGTATCCTGTAATGTTTTCAAGAATCCGTTCCCATCAAAAGAGTGAGACCAGGTAATCAGATGACCATTGCCTCACCTAGACAGACACCTGCATGACATGAGTTGCTGTGATCCAGCCAGGCATGAGAGGGATTGGCCATGTTGAGCCTGCCCAGCGGAGCCACCTGCGTGCTACTGACCGGACCCCCCAACCTAAGATGACACCCTGGCCGTGCCCCCGCTGCCTAATAGCAAGATAAAAAGACAATCAAATAGTTTTAAAGGAATAAGTACCTACAGAGAAAAAAAAACTTGATGGTGAAAAGGGAAAAAAATGTCTCTTCTCTTTGATATGGGAGCGTAATGTGCAGCGCGCTCCCAGCACAAACGCAGGAACACACGTATGTTGCCCCAAGGAAGAAGCTTCTCTTCAGTGAGGCCACCCTTCTGCATTCACATTCGAGAGCAATAAAAATGTTATAGCGGTACCATTGGGGACATTCATTATGCAGGGCCCTCTGATTCCTCTTGTACCAAATTGTGATGTAACTGTACTGTCTGCCTTCATTTTGTAAAACTCTGCGCAAACTGTTAGCGCTATATAAATCCTGTATAATAATTTATTTATTTATTATATTTCAGGTACTTATTTAGCGTTGTCAATTTACACAGCACTTTACATATATATTGCACATTCACATCAGTCCCTACCCTCAAGGAGCTTACAATCTAAGGTCCCTAACTCACATTCATACATACACATACTAGGGCCAATTTAGACAGGATCTAATTAACCTACCAGCATATCTTTGGAGTGTGGGAGGAAACCGGAGTACCCGGAGGAAACCCACGCAGGCACAGTGAGAACATCCAGGCAGGTAGTGTCGTGGTTGGGATTCCAACCAGCGACCCTTTTGGTGCCAGGCGAAAATGCTATCCACTACACCACTGTGCTGCCCATATGCCATTCATCCACTTTAAATTCTTCTTTGTAAAGGGGAACTGAAAATGAAGTCACACTGAGTCAGTTTACGTCAATAAATTCAACTTTTGGTTTGCAATCTGTACTTTATTATTCCATTTCATCCACGCACCATTTATCGCGTCACTGAGGGGGAAAAATAGAAGTTGCACATATATATAGATATATTTAATTTATATATATATAAAGGTGTATCTATAACATCTCTGATACAAAGTGTAATAAATGTATAACTTAAAAATACACACAACGCACAGGAAACAAATTCCACCATTGCAACCCATTTACAACAGTGGCCCAAACATTTCTAAAATAAAAAACAAAACAATGAATTTCAAAGTGAGCTCAGTGATGATATCATTCTCATACACCTTCCTCTATATTGGGTTTTGTAAAGAGACATTCCTAGGCTTCAGTAGAGACCTCAGAAGGGTATTGGACCTTGTGACTGATAACATTTGAAAGAGATTTCCATAGTGATCAATCAGCTTCTCCGAAGCATTGGTTACTACAGGTGTGACAGATGCATCTTTTACAGACTTGAGGAGTGAGGCTCGTTATGTGGACATAAAGTGCTGGAACGAGGCAAGTTAAATAACAGAAAACAAGAGTGGTAACCATTCTAACCTATGGCGGTAAAGCACACAATGAAGATGGTGGTAGGCTATGAAGAGAGGAATGCCATTGGAGCTCACCACTCTTAGATGGCCCCCATGTCACAATGTTTTGGTCGTCTAACATTAACATGTTCCAGCTGTCCAGAGTCTGAAATGTCGTAGCTGGTCTTGTACTTGGCCAAGATCTTCATCAATGGTCGCAGCTTCAACCACCACTGCTCTTTCGGAATTCTGTGTCTGTTATGAAAGAAGGGATTCTGCATTATAACGGTTCTGAAAACCCTAATTCTAGAAGACACTAGCTTTAGATGCATCTCCATTTTAAATGGGATACTGTAATGCAGCACAGTGGAAAAATCAACCATGCAAATAAAGTCGCCTATTTCAGGACAGCACCCAGATAGGATATTATAGCTCATTCTTGCTCCTTTTATTAAAATCATACCAATCCGAATGAGAAGGCTCAGTATTGAGATTCTATAAGAACTTTTTGCCAAAAGAGGTAAAGGCTAACTTAGCTTGTTAAAGCTATACTTTAAAAAGCATATGGACACCCCTCCATATTGAGTTCAGGTGTTTCCAATAAAGGCTATTGTTAATGCTACAACATAAGCAGACATTTTAGACAATTATGCACTTCTAACCTTGTATGAACAGTTTAGACAAGATCCTTTCCTGTCCCAGCATAACTGTGTTCCTGTGCACAAAGCCTGTTCCTTTAAAGTAGTGCATATATCTGTAGTGTTTACTTATCTCTCCCCAAAGCTCTAAGTGTTGTTTCTCTCTGGTGCTTCATTCCTCTGTTCTCAGCATGAGTCACTTCTGAGAAGTTTTTTTGACACATGAGATACATTTGTGACTGGGAGGGAGCTCAGCACACAGCTTGTCTATTCAGAATACAGCTCTGCATCCTTCCTTTGTCCCTCATCTGTGATACTAACAGATGGAGAAGGATTTTACCAGAATTCTTCCCTTTTTATGGGGTGTAGGGAAGAGAAGACTGCAGATAAACAAGTAAAACTTATGTAGGAGGATTTGTTTTATCTCTGTATATCATCTGAGGCCAGTCACTTCACTGGGTATATGTGAGGGTTTACAACCATTTTTAAAGTGAAGTGACGTGAATGGCCTCAGGTGATACAGAGGTGAAACAAATTCTCCTACCTACGTTGTACCTGTTTATGAGCGGCCGTCTTTCCCCTACACCACAGCTCTGAAAAGCAGGGGGTGGATAGCTGAAGCTACTTCAGTAAGGAGAGCTCTGAGAGCTGATTGGAGGAAAGGGACACACCCCCTTCACACAGCATACAGAAACAGAGCTGAGGCTGTCAATCAGCTGGGGGTCCCTCCCCTGTCACCATTTTTCTCTTGGTGTCTGGAAAACTTGTCAGAAGTGACTCATGCTTATAGTAGAGGAATGAAGCAGCAGGCAGAAATGGCACTTAGTGCACTGGACAAGTACACTCTAAGTCTAAGGTTTACAACCATTTTACGACAGTCTGATGTGGAGTCATTTCAGTGGCCTGTCCAGAGCCCTCATCTCTCACTACAAAACACCTTTGGGAGGAATTGAAACCCACATGCAGGACTTCTTGTGCAACATTAGTACCTGAACTTACAAATGCAGTTTTTGGCATAATGGGTAAAAAAGTCCTTCATGTACACTTTAAGACCTTGTTGCTAGCTTTCCCCCAAGAGAATGGAGGATGTTTTACTTGCAAGGGGGAGGGGGCAACTATATCTCAATGTCCATTAATTAATATGTCCAATGTCATTAATTAATAGATCGGCCAAAAACTCACATGCATAAGCTCTTGGCCATATAGTGTTGGTCACGTATGTGCCCATATGCAGGGGACATGGAAAGGAATTTGCTTTGCCTTTCTGTCTGTACCACTGATTTCCTTTCACTTCCTGTCCATGAGACACAACAGGAAAATTGTTGGGCACAATCCCCTTAGGACAGCTGTCCCCAGAACAGGTGTCTTGGCTTAAATGACCTCTCTACTTTTACTGAGGACAACTCCTCACTTTATTTCTCAGTTACTATGGTCATCAGTTGGATTGGAGAGTGTGAAACTCCCCAATGGCAACAGCAATAAAAGGAAATTATTCTACTCATTTATTTAATTAACCCAGAATGAATTCAGTCTATGCTTCTAGTGCAAGCAGATACAGTTGCTGAGTGTTAATTCCCTACCAAATCCCTGCCATGATAAGGGGATATAATGCGCCGGCATTCTGTTAAAGCATATCTTAGCCCTAACAATAAGCTTCACACATTTGGCATCTTGTTATATTTGTTTGATAAGTTTACAAAAACACTTGCTGATCTTGCATAAAATTTTGAGAGACGATAACTTCCTGTGCTGTTATCGGTTACATTGCTCTTAGTTAGCTGTGAGGACTACAGAACCACACTGCCCTATGTTAGGGACAATATGAGAAGGGGGGTTTTGTGGTCCTACTGTATCATTTTTCTGTTGACCTGGTATAGTTAGGTGTGTGAGCATTGTCATCTTAAAACTGGAAACTTTTTACAGGTAGTTTCACTAGGTAAAGGACGAATTGCTTGAAAAATAAAACAAATGCAGCAACCATGTCTAATAACTAGTAAGCTTTAAAATATTCAATGTTTGTTTTGGGGTTTAGATATGCTCTGAGACACCTGATCTGGTGGAGTGAGCTTTGATTTAGAAAGGTAGAACCTTGTCCTTAAGTCTATAGGCTTGAATGACAAGCTGCTGAATACACCTGTTGATAGAGGAATGAGAGCGGCAGCCTTGAGGAAACACGCCGCTTCCACTAGTGTTCAGCCCCTTTGGGGGGGTCACACTCCCCAAGGACTCTTAAAGGACAGGGTTCCACCAGATGGACCTGTAAAGCGCTAGTGGCTGGCTCACTTGTTACACCCAGGTGTCTAGGCAAGTGCCTTCAGCAGAGCCCAGTGCTCAAGTACACGACAGCAGGGTTTATGGCGATACTGGATAAACACTATACAATTTCCTGTAGATTTTTTCCTTCAGATTTACTAAAACCATATAATATGAGGTCAAACCTTAAAGCGGAGTTCCACCCTATTAAAAGTCAGCAGCTACAAAAAGTGTAGCTGCTGACTTAATAATCGCACACTCACCTGTCCCAGGCTCCAGCGATGCTGCGGCCGCCCAGTGCTTCACTCTTCTCCTGCTCCTCCGTGCGGCACCGGCATCACAAGTGTCTGGCTGCATGCTGTGAATGGCCAGCGAATCTTCTGGGACCTGTGACGTGTCCCAGAAGATCGATGGGAGGGAGGGGGGTAGAGGTGAACTTCCTTCTGGCTCCACGGCGCCAGGAGAGGAAGTGGGACCCTGTGAAAACAGGGGGCCCCCCCAAAAAAATGGCATGCCAATTGTGGCATGTCAGGGAGTCACCAACACTTAAAGCGGAAGTTTTGGGTGGAACTCCACTTTAAGAATTTGGATTTGTATGCAATCAGGCAGGCCCTGGCACTACATGGTTTTGGTAAATCTAAAGTTGTATAGTGTGTATTTGGTCTAAGGATCAGCTGATACAAAAAGTTGTAAAATGAGCCTTTAATGGCTGTGCAGTAACCGAATAAGCAAAATAATTTTAATAAAAACTAAAAAAAAAAAGGTTTCTACTTTCTCAAGATGATTCTCCTAGTACAGAGCAAAAAACAGACATAATAGGCGAGGGAGGGGTTATACTAGGATGTCCTGCTTTGTTTGATAGTTTCCAGTCTTCTAATGGTAGCAGCAAAACCCAATGTAACTGAATTACTTCATGCTGTGTCCCATAACCACTTCCCTAGTGCTGTATGCAGAATGATGGCCGGGAAGTGGACCAGTTATCCTGACTGGGCGTCATATGATGTCCAGCAGGGTAACCCGCGATGGCGCGCCTGTGTGGGCACGCATCGTGGTGATCGGTGGTGTGGAGTGTCAGTCTGACACACCGCATTACCGATCTCGGTAAAGAGCCTCAATCAGAAGCTCTTTACCATGTGATCAGCCATGACCAATCATGGCCGGTCACAGTCTAAACAGGAAGAGCCATATATCGGCTTTTCCTCTACTCACATCTGAGAGCTGATTGGCGGCTCTCCTGACAGGGGGGTCTGTGCTGATTGTTTATCAGTGCAGTCCCCCCTAGGATTGCCTCCCAGGACCACCAGGGAGCCCGCCCAGGACCACCAGGGAATGCCCACCCAGGATCACCAGGGAAGCCCACCCTGACCACCAGGGAGCCCACCCTAGACCCCCAGGTAAGGGGCACAGTGCCCAACAGGGATGGCACTCAGTGCCCATCTTGGATGCCACCCAGGACCACCAGAGAATGCCTCCATGAATATGTCATCTATCATTGCCGCCTATCAGTGCCACCTATCAGTGCCACTTATTAGTGCCACCTATCAGTGCCCATCAATGCTGCATATATGTGCCTCATCATCAGTGCCACCTCATCAGTGCCAATCAGTACTGCCTCATCAGTACCCATCAGTGATGGAGAAAACATACTTATTTACAAAGTTTTGTGACAGAAAGAAAAACTTCTTTCTTTTTAAACTTTTCGGTCTTGTTTTTTTTGTAGCGCAAATGGGCCATGTTTTGGGAACTTCCCTTAGATTACTCTTATCAATACCATGTAATTGATATTTATTTAAAGCAGGTGTGCAAAGGAAAACCTGAAAACATGGCCCATTGAGGGTACTTGAGGACTGAGGTTGAGAACCACTGTCTTAAAGGATAAGTTCACTTTATTTATTTTCCTGTATTTAGGGTGTAAGGGTAGGGAATCCTCTCCCTACATCCCCAGTCACATTTTAAAAGCAGCCAACACAGCTGTGTCATTAATTCACAGAATTCTGTGAATGAATGAACTACAAGTCCCATATTCCACAACGGCAGATGGCTTGTAGTTCTCAACGAACCACAGGAGCACTGATGGGCACCCTCATTGTTCATTGACTTCCTGCAATTCAGTTACTGCCTGCCTGTATGGAGGTACAGTCAGAAGGCTGTACTGAGAATCTGACGCAGCATGGCATTGGTGGAGGGTGTAATGCTTTGCAGGCTGCAGTGTAAAAAATAATAAATGCACATTTTTTGACCTGCAAAATCATGTGCATTTAATATTTATTTTTATTTTAAGTTGAACTTAGTCTTTAATGTACGATCCAGAAACATCTCAGTTATTATTTAAAATGGTAGTAAACTCTGTTACACCACTTGTACCTACAGGTAAGCATATAATAAAGCTTACCTGTAGTTATTGTGACTATCGTCTAAACTTTCACTGTTTAGGAAATATTCAGAGTGCATGCAGCCAATGACATCACCAGCACATGCACTCTGAAGGTCTGGCTTACAGTGCCGGACCTTTAGAGCCCGTGCTGTAAACGACGTCATTGCGCCCCTGGTCACTCATGTAGCCAAAGGGCCGCAAAGCCAAGAAGGAAGACCGGGGGAAGACGTCAGCCCTCTCAGCGGTGGAGGGTTTCGTTCTGATGTACATTTCTCATAATGTGCTAGTATGTGATGCATACTAGCACATTATGACATTGCCTTGCAGGGAATTCTATTTGTTATTTTTACCACATGCGTTTTATTACCGCTTTAATGGAAAAAAGGAAAGCAATGCAACAAGAAATACAGGAGCTTCCACTGCTGCCCTCTCTTGCAGTAAATGCTTGTTGCCTGTCTCAATGATTTCAATACTTTTTGGAACTAGCATGGAGATGAATAAGAATGTCCTCATCTGCACAATGTCGGTGAAGCCTTTGCAGCAGCATGACAGGCAAGGGAGTAGTATTTTTCAGAGGGAACGTCAAGAAGCAAAATATTAAAAATATCCTAGGAATCCTACACCGGTCCATCAGGATGTAGTTGGCTCTCAGTACTCACTTGAAGTCAGTTTCATCTCTCAGTTGCATAACTGGCTGGAAGACGAGAGCACGCCTGCGCATTCCTAGCAGGCAGACGCTGTCCTCCGTGTTAGCAAATACTTTGCCTGCAATGGAAAGAAGACATTATAAAGGAACTATACACAGTACATGACCACTGCCAAGTCTGACAGTTCTATGGATCATCACAACGCTTCCATTAAGGGGGAACATGTTCTATTGGGTGAGGGTGATCATCTATTGGAAGGTGCAGGGCTTAGTAATGAAAAGGCAAGATTATTGTTATTTTTATTACTGTTCACTCACAAACACCACACAGTACTGGGTAAATCTACTGTACAGCACATAAGGAAATACAACAATCAGTAATATTACAGTAGACTTCATTTTAAACCACAATTAGGAAGACACTGTCAGCCAGAAAAAAATTCAGGTTGCTACCATAAATGACATGTTTATGGTAAGTACCTACTGTCGCTGCTCTTGTATATTGCTTTGTGTCACTAAGGCCTCATTCACACTGGCATTCCTGCATTTACCTTTTCAACACAAGAGAAGAGATATGGGGACTATAAACAAGTCTTATGCCTCCCAGATCTTTTTTCTTCTGTGTTTAGATGTTCCTGCTGTAAATCAGGCTTAGGCACATTCCAATGGTACCCAACACACCTACCACATACAAATGCTGCAGCGCATCACAGTGCACAGTAATGTATTACCATGTGTTTTGTTGTGCTGCAATGAAAATAATGCTACATGTCTGTTTATTGTCTGTTTTGGTGAATTTGAAGCTCATTTTTTAGTGGGCTGCCTGAAAGCTGAATTTCAGAAATATAGCAAAATTGCAAAAAGTGCAGGTACACCATGAGTTAAGTCCTAATAGCTGCCTGTCACATGTGGGCTTATCTCTATTACATCTGCCAGGCTATCGAGTCTGTGAGAGAGGAGAGAAGCACAGACAGCAGGTATGTCCACCTCTTCCCTCTGCTGCCCACTCACAGAAGCCTTTGGATTTTGTGAATGAGCTCACGCAATACAAAGGCTTCTGTGAATGGGCAGGAGGAGCGGAGGGGCAGGCATAGTAGCTGCACCGACGCTACGCTTGAAGGGGCTGAGACCGGCTGATTTCAGTCAGAGCTCTGAAAGCTATGCTGTTCAAGCACAATAAACCTGTCAGATATAATTAATAGAGATAAACCCAGAAGGTGGCAGGCACCATCTTGGACTTAAAGAGAATGTTCACCTTGGAGATTTTTTTTTTTAGTCAGCAGCTACAAATCCTGTAACTACTGACTTTTAATAAAATTACATTTACTTGTCAAAGGATCCAGCACCATCCTCACCTGGGCTAATTCTTCACTAGGCTTCAGGTTCCTGGCACCAGCATCCTGCCTGTGGGCAGCCGGCTATCGTGCTTTCAGCTTCTCAGCCGGCTCTGCATTCGTGAGTCACACTGTGCTTTGTCAATGGTCCCCCCGACTTTTGAGACCTGTGACGTATCCCAGAAGACTGCATGGAAGGAGGGGAGAGAAGAACTTCTGCTCGGATCACCTAGGCAATCTGAGTGGAAGTGGGAGCAAGCACCTGTCAAAACTAGGTACCCACTCGTGCCCCCCCCTCCCCCCCCCAAAAAAAATGACATGCCAAATGTGGCAGAGGAGGAGGACTTAAAGCAGAACTTCCCCTTCTGGGTTGAGTTCTGTTTTAACGCAGAGTTTGTTCGCTTTTTACAAAGTTGCTGAATTCCTGGAATTTAGCATTAATGCAACATGCATTGGCAAAGTGTGAATGAGCCCTAAAGGCAGTGAACTGAATCAGCTTTCCAATCTACACAGAATCTTGTAAATAACTACAGTCTGTGCCCACTGCATATTCCATTACAGGTACAGTCCAAAAATAATAATACGATATATATAAGAATTGGGCTTATTACACATAGCATTCTGTGTATTACTTCCCTCCAAGTGACTCTAAGATGATTAGTGTCTATCTGGTTATACAAATCTATGTTGAAAATATTAGTGATTTTTTTTCTTGGCTTGTGAATAACATACAGTACCAGCTACCAAAATACTAAAGGGATGTTTTATTGTTGTAACGTTTTATTTCATATACTGTATGTTACTATGCAATAATACTATGGATGTGATCATGGTTACACCAAGAAATATGGAAACATTACCTTCCTCTAAGTATCCCGAGTAGCCATCAAAGTAAAGACAATATAAAAGCAAAAAAGAAAGTATATTTAGCTAATGACTTTACTAGTATCTAGAAGCCAGCAGCATGCAATGTGCGCAAAGCAGTCTTGCAAAGCATGGGAGGGAAGCAATGTGTAACAGACACAATATATTCAATGTGGGTTCAGACAGTATAAATGGGGATTATTTAATAGAAATTACAGTACAATCGAAAAGGGGGTTCCACTTTCATTTGAAAATAAAAAGCAGGCACATCAGACAGGCATTGTACTGCTCTCAATTGAGGACAATGTCAGGGAGGCCAGTGGCAACCTCCATTGCCGGTGCAGAACCTTGACTGTGACAGCTGCTCCAATTGGCCAATGCCAATGTATATTGCAAAGGTCTATACATATTTTTTTTTTTTTAATTAGAATAATGGGAACAAACAATTTCTATTAAGAAATAAGGGCAATAACAATGAAAGATAAGGCATTCAATATGCCTATAGGAAAGGCTAAAGAATATGTAGAGAAGACTATTGCTAATCAGACCTACTGTAAGTTACCTTTTCTATAACATTCTTTCAGCTTCCGTGAAATCCACTGAATGGCTTTGGCTGAGATTTTTGTGCCGAAGTTCCTGTCGAACGGCGACGGTGCTCCTCCCTGTAAACAGTATATTCTGTGTCATTATAGCTGTGGTTGGTGTTTGAAACCAAAATGACACTTAAATGTTCCCTTACTATTACAGCCTACTGATGAGTTTACTATTGTATTTATTAATTACAAGCCGTGATGTGTGATTACCGTTTATAGAGAGCTGTTGAGGACAAATCACTAAGATGTAATAAGCAAGCAGGGCAGGAAAGTCAGACTTTTCAGATTTCACTGGCTGCATGTTTGTTCCAGGTGTCACACAACAAAGCAAAGGATTTGTATGAAAGCCCCTGAACCTTTCACCAAGTCAGTAAGCGCAGCTGCCATGTTTCTCTTTTCAGAGGTTTAAAGGAGAATTCCAGGGAAAAAAAATATGTTCCAATGCAGCGGGGCTGTGCCTCTACTGCATGGGTTTAACTGCTCATTTTGCCCAAGGGCACAAGGAAAAGCTATACTTTCCAGATCCTTCAATCCCCTGGAAAATATTGCTCCACGGCTTTCAGTGGTGGACTGTTCCTACCATCCCCACGTCCAGAGCCGGTCTTTGGGCATGGTGATGTCTGGAACAGTCCATTCAGAATACTGCCTGCGTGCGCGGGGGGGGCAGGAGCGGCGGCAACCGGTCTTGTGCTGGAAGGATCTGAGGATTAGGTAAGTACAGTATATCTCTGCTCTGCAATCCCCTAGACAAAAACGAGCAGGTAACCCGTGCAGTGCGGGCACATCCTCACTGCATGGGAAAATAAAAATTGTGTTCTTTAAAGTTTGCTGCCGAAAATGTTCACTATATTAATGTTTCACAATGCGATTCCTTGTGCTCAGAATACATTAATAAATGTCCTCGACTTGCAGTCTACATTTTGCACAACTGCTAGCTCATTAACCTGGCTGTTCCTGATAGCTCCGTTCCCCACTAACAATTGGAAGTCAGAGTGCTTCCAGATCATGTGCACACTCGGTCAACTATGAGCTAGTGATCACATGCAGGATAAATGCTTCATTGACAAAATAAGACTACAGCCTGCAGATGGCACTTCAGCCTAAAGGTGGGAATGTTTTCTGTTTTATACTGGAAATGTCAGATACAATTACAGTATTAAAAAAAATGCTAAATGAATTTAAGAATAGAAAAAATATATACATGTTACATTATTATGCATTTCCCACCCTAACATAAAAAAGGTTCTGGGTTTCTTTTTCTAACAGTGTACCAAATACCAGCCTAATATGTCCTTAAAAAATGCAAACATTATTCAGGTATGCAAATTAGTGGTAGAGTAAAGTTGTCAAATTTGTCAACACAAACTTATTCGGAAGTGCCGGTTTACAGGCATACAGGAGGCGAGTCTGCCTCCTCCCGCACTTCTGTTTTCCAATCCCTAAGGGTATTTTTATTTTTTTTATCCCAATGGGGATTTTACATTAAACTACCACACCACAACTACCAAAATTACGTCTGACATGCAGTAGCAGTGTGGTCCTCCTGACTTCAAAGGGCGAGTTTAATAGGCAGTGCCCTCTGTGAAAATTGACATGCTGAATAAAAATTGCATTGCGAAGCATTACGGCCATCATGGCCGTAAACAAACCCAAGTGGCCGCTATGTCACGCTGTAGCTGGACAGCCAGGGGGGTGGTAAACATGAGGAATAACCAACTGTATTTACTGGCCCCCGGCTGCCCATGTGCACTTAGTCTGATAGTACGGCACCTGCTGCATGTGTCCGAGTACATTCTTTCTGCAGTCAAAGACGCCTTTTCCCTCCTCTGAGTACAGCTGGTAGATGAAATCCGTGGTGTAGTTCTCATTGGAGTTTTCATTCCTTGTAAAATAAAACATATATATTATTCCATTAAGCACTAAATATGCGGGAAAGTTAGGACACTTTAAGCTAAATATTGGAACAAACAGTAAGTCTCATTAGGTGTCTGTATTGCCCATAGCAACAAATCACATTGTAGTTGTAACTTCCTTCTACTAGAACAGTGAGACTTAAGCTGGCCATAGAAGGATCAGTTTTTTTTTTCATTTAATCAGTGGGTTAAACAAAAAACTGACCCGATTCTCCCATCCACACATTTGTATGGTGTATGGGGGAATCCTCCTAGATGTGTCATTGTATTCTAACAGCGGGGAGTTACCTCGCTTTCAGAATACACACATCAATGCTGCAGGCTATAGCTATAACTTGCAGGGTTGATCGAGAGGAAATATTCCAGCAGGGTAACTGTACAGAAGTCGACTGGTAGAGCAACTTCTCTACAACCACAGTGCCCATACCTAGATCGAAATTCAGCCAGTCCTTGCTGAAATGGCCAAATTTTGATCCATTTATGAGCAGCTTAAATTGAAAGGGTACAGAGACCACAACCCTGATGAGGAGATCTCATTGCAGGTGTCAGAAATGTTATACACCAGCATAAAGTTGAAGGGTGATTCTACACTCCAAATTTCACCTAGAATAGAAGAATACATTTTTTGAGCAGAGTGACCCTTGAAATCAGACTTCTTGACTACAGTATAGACCATAACCTTCCCCAGCACCCCACCTAGAGTTTCACACCTGCAGTCCCAGGTTTTTATGCTGTTGCATTCTGTACCTTAGTACAAGGCCTCTCTGGATGCTTGTCTTCATCTTTTCTGTCAAATGCTCTACATTTGCCTAGAAGATTAAATAATAATGCAGATATAATAAAGAGACATTATAGGCAGACCTAAACTTTATTTCCTGTAATGTGCAGGTAAAAACAGGTAATCCTTGGGCAGAATTTGTATATCACTGTGATCTTATCTTGTAACCATTTTCCTGTACATTTACATTTATTGAACCTTTATGTATGTACACATTAATACATTCCCAGTTTTCCTTAGATAGTATACTGCCTAAGTCCTGTTCCCACTTTTCTACTTGTACCGCCTTAATCTAAGGTATAAGAACCAAATAGGTTTAAATAACTGAAGGAGATCATGTGTTTTTTGGGTATCCCCACCAAAGTTTTTCAAATAAAGTGGCATGTTTAGCATATAGATTTATGACTTGTTGGGCCGTTTAAAAGTGTCTAACTTGAAAGTAAGCCCAGAACAGTATGTGGTCTGATGGGGGTATTGAAGGTACTGCAACTCTGTCTAAAAATAGTTCCTTATTGAAGAAAAGCCCCACCAGAATCTTACATGTGGGCCAATGTTCCTCTTGAAATATTCAGTGGGAATTCTAGGTTGAAGCGAATTTGAGACATTGGACCCTATATGGATGAGATAGAGGCTGCATTTCATGTTCCTTAAATGTTTTAGATGGTGGTCACCACAACAGGTGTCCTCTCTAAAAAATCTACCTTTACCCCTTATTTTGGTGACAACTCTCAGAATATGGCCAACTTTAGACCGTGGTCATCACAACAGGTGTCCTTTCTGAAAGATCTACCTTCACCGCTTGCTTTGGTGACAACTCTCAGAGTATCGCCAGCTTTAGATGGTGGTCACCACAACAGGTGTCCTTTCTAAAAGATATAACTTCACCCCTTGCTTTGGTGACAACTCTCAGAGTATGGCCAGCTTTAGAAGGAGATCACCACAACAGGTGTCCTCTCTGAAAGATCTATCTTCACCCCTAATTTTAGTGACAACTCTCAGGATTATGGCCAGCTTTAGATGGTGGTCAACACAATAGGTGTCCTTTCTGAAAGATCTACCTTCACCCCTTGTTTTGGTGACAACTCTCAGAGTATGGCCAGCTTTAGAAGGTGATCACCACAACAGGTGTCCTCTCTGAAAGATCTATCTTCACCCCTAGTTTTAGTGACAACTCTCGGGATTATGGCCAACTTTAGATGGTGGTCACCACAATATATGTCCTTTCTGAAAGATCTACCTTCACCCCTTGCTTTGGTGACAACTCTCAGAGTATGGCCAAATTTAGAAGGTGATCAGCACAACAGGTGTCCTCTCTGAAAGATCTACCTTCACCTCTTGTTTTAGTGACAACTCTCAGAGTATTGCCAGCTTTAGATGGTGGCCACCACAACAGGTGTCCTCTCTAAAAGATCTACCTTCATCCCTTGTTTTGGTGACAACTCTAAAATGTTGGATTTACCTCTGCTTTTTATTTAGGTAACAGTGGTCAACAGAACAAATAGAGAGAGTGAAATTATCTAGTGGGAACACAGATAACAAATTAAATTTGACCAGAGCTCTATTCCTGATCTATTCAAAATGTAAAAAAAAAAGAAGTATTGGCTTTATATACACTATAAGGTAAACACTACAGAAATCATTTAAAATGTGCACTCTCTGAAAATATATTTACTGTTTAACGCAACTCCAATACTACCATTCCTTAAAATCCCCTGTAAGAAAAACTAGTGATACAATATTTTGTGTGAACCAAAAGAAAATTCTGTAGGTTTTATAGTTAGTATATAGATAATTACCTGGAGCTCACGAATGTCAAATTGCTCCTCAAAGATGTAAGCAGCATCAGCGCCTGCAGCAAGGCCACCCATGTTGGCCAGGTATCCACAATATCCGCCCATTGTTTCAATGATGAAGACTCGCCTCTTTGTTCCACTGGCGGATTGTTTGATGCGATCACATGTCTGATGAAAATGTACATGGGGTTAATACCATTCTGCTTAGTGTGTACAGATAATGAAATCTCCACTCTACAGGCATCTTCTCCAGCTAACACCCCATGTCAACAAGCACAATCGACACTATCCTTGTTCAAACCTACTACTATAAACGAGGTTGCTAAACTCCTTTCCAACTCCCACCTAACCACCTGTCCATTGGACCCTATTCCCTCTAAAATACTACGCTCACCCTCTGACTCTATCCTGCACTCTCTAACTCACATCTTCAATCTCTCCCTCTCTTCTGGCATCTTCCCCAATGCTCTAAAACATGCATTGGTCACCCCCATACTCAAAAAACCATCCCTGGACCCTACCGATCTTAACAATCTACGCCCTATCTCCTTGCTCCCATTTTCCTCCAAAATCCTCGAACGTCTGGTCTACAACCAACTGGGTTACCACCTTGTTAAGAATAACCTTCTTGACCCCCTCCAATCTGGATTCCGTCTTCAACACTCCACAGAAACTGCCCTTCTTAAACTCACAAATGACCTACTAACTGCTAAAACCAATGGACACTATTCTGTACTCCTACTCCTGGACCTTTCGGCTGCCTTTGATCCCTTGGTCTCCGTGACTGTGCTCTTCAGTGGCTCTCGTCCTACCTATCCCATCGCACCTTCAGTGTCACGTACAATTCTACCTCCTCCTCTCCTCTTCCTTTCTCTGTCCGGGTCCCCCAAGGTTCTGTTCTTGGACCACTCTTATTTTCTATCTACACCTCTTCCCTGGGTCGGCTGATAGCCTCCCACGGCTTTCAATATCATTTCTATGCCGACAATACCCAAATCTACCTCTCCACCCCCCAGCTCACTCCATCAGTCTCCTCACGCATCACTAACTTCTTAACAGACATATCTGCCTGGATGTCCCACCACTTCCTCAAACTCAACCTGTCCAAAACCGAACTCATAATATTTCCTCCCCCAAATGCCATTTCCCCTGACTTCTCTGTCAAGAGCAATGACACAACCATCCACCCATCCCCACATGTTAGGGTGCTTGGTGTTATCCTGGATTCTGAACTCTCCTTTTGGCCACACATCCAATCACTTTCTAAGGCTTGCCGCCTCAATCTCCGCAACATCTCTAAAATACGTCCCTTCCTAACCAATGAAACCACAAAGCTCCTGATTCACTCCCTGGTCATCTCTCGTCTCGACTACTGCAACTCCCTCCTCACTGGCCTACCTTTAAATAGACTATCCCCCCTCCAGTCCATCATGAGGTTCGTGGGATTGTACACCCCTACCCACCTACCAACACAGTAACGAGAACTGTCTCTTCAGTCCCCTTTACCGTAAACCCCCTCCTTTATAATACTCAAGCCAAAACCTGTCCAACTCAAACTC
>BLSH010281383.1:183042-193566 GCA_018402905.1 Glandirana rugosa | reverse complement strand
ATAAATATATATAATAATAATAATAATATGTCATAAATATATCGCGGTTGTCAAACACGTCGCGAAATGTTATAATCCCGTCTGTCATGTTATGTTATGTTAAGTTATGTCCTCCTTAGTCTCCCGGGACGAGCCATCTCGAATGTTAGATCCTCCCTCCCAATTTACTATGCTCTCCCTTTATTGACACCCCCCTACCCAACTAACTCTTATTTTTTCACGTCAACAATCCACCGTCGTCCTATCCGAAGGGACTTCTCTTTTCAAAAGTCCCTAGCGGATTTCCACCTATCTAAACCCCTGTCAGACTGTCTAACCCCATCCCTCAAGGTCTCCTCCTCTGATTCCTCCTGTATTGAATTGTATTGTATTGTACTGTCTGCCCTAATATTGTAAAGCGCTGCACAAACTGTTGGCGCTATATAAATACTGTATAATAATAATAATAATATATATAAATACTGTATAATAATAATGACCACATCATGCAATATCAGCATACACACAGAGTGTAGATTGTGTAGATGGGTGTGCCTATGTATTGAACTAGGGTATTAAAATACATAAGATATCACTGACAGATAATCTATACTACACATGTACACACACTGATCTGGAAGTATGACTGAGGTCTGGGTGTTTGGACTTGTTATATGGCGGTATTTGTGGGTGAATTGATTTGCTGTGTTTACCTGCTACCTTGCCATAGGATTAATGATTTTATTCAGCCAATCTGCTTGATATGTCACCTGCCATTATTAATCATCAACACAATAGTGATGTCCACTGTGTGCTCCTGCTTCCCCTATGCCTACTGTTCACCTCCAGCTCTTAGGGCCTGTAAGTATTTGATAGTATATTACACTAACAGCACTGTGCAATGTGATGGAGGCTGATTGGCTTCCAGTGTAGCCTGTACAATGTCCCACTTGCTCCTATTGGCTGATGTCACTCAGCCGGTCTGGATCGATTCCAAGTTTACAGTCAGGATCCACCCAGATGCCTGGGCCAGCAGCTGGCTCAGCCTCTCAGAGAGCCACCAGGAGCCTGACCCAGCCGCTCCCACTCCCTCACAGCCCAGCAATCCAGTGAGCGCTGGAGAGTAGAGAACCGGTGGCTGATAGTCACCGGCTTTCTGCAGACTGAAGACTGAGTGATCAGCAGTCTTTGATTGCTCCTTTCTCAGTCTTAGAAGCAGCGGGGGATAGATGCAGGTTTGGACCAATGCTGTATTCACCTAGGTGAGGATACATACAGTATCTCACAAAAGTGAGTACACCCCTCACATTTTTGTAAATATTTTATTATATCTTTTCATGTGACAACACTGAAGAAATGACACTTTGCTACAATGTAATGTAGTAAGTGTACAGCTTGTATAACAGTGTAAATTTGTCGTCCCCTCAAAATAACTCAATACACAGCCATTAATGTCCAAACTGCTGGCAACAAAAGTGAGTACACCTCTAAGTGAAAATGTCCAAACTGGGCCCAATTAGCCATTTTCCCTGCCCGGTGTCATGAGACTCGTTAGTGTTACAAGGTCTCAGGTGTGAATATGGAGCAGGTGTGTTAAATTTGGTGTTATCGCTCTCTCTCATACTGGTCACTGGAAGTTCAACATGGCACCTCATGGGAAAGAACTCTCTGAGGATCTGAAAAAAAGAATTTTTGCTCTACATAAAGATGGCCTAGCCTATAAGAAGATTGCCAAGACCCTGAAACTGAGCTGCAGCGCGGTGGCCACACCAGGTGACAGGTTCCACTCAGAACAGGCATTGCCATGGTCGACCAAAGAAGTTGAGTGCACATGCTCAGCGTCATATGCAGAGGTTGTCTTTGGGAAATAAACGTACGAGTGCTGCCAGCATTGCTGCAAAGGTTGAACGGGTGAGGGGCCAGCCTGTCAATGCTCAGACCATACGCCGCACACTGCATTAAATTGTTCTGCATGGCTATCGTCCCAGAAGGAAGCCTCTTCTAAAGATGATGCACAAGAAAGCCTGCAGTTTGCTGAAGACAAGCAGACTAAGGACAAGGATTACTGGAACCATGTCCTGTGGTCTAATGAGACCAAGATAAACTTATTTGGTTCAGATGGTATCAAGCGTGTGTGGCAGCAACCAGGTGAGGAGTACAAAGACAAGTGTGTCTTGCCTACAGTCAAGCATGGTGGTGGGAGTGTCATGGTCTGGGGCTGCCTGAGTGCTGCCTGCACTGGGGGGTTACAGTTCATTGAGGGAACCATGAATGCCAACATATACTGTGACATACTGAAGCAGAGCGTGATCCCCTCCCTTCGGAGACTGGGTCGCAGGGCAGTATTCCAACATGATAACCCCAAACACACCTCCAAGATGACCACTGTCTTGCTATAGAAGCTGAGGGTAAAGGTGATGGGCTGGCCAAGCATGTCTCCAGACCTAAACCCTATTGGGCATCTGTGGGTCATCCTCAAACAAAAGGTGGAGCAGTGCAATGTCTCTAACATCCATTAGCACCATGATGTCATCACGGAGGAGTGGAAGAGGACTCCAGTGACAACCTGTGAAGCTCTGGTGAACTCCATGCCCAAGAGGGTTAAGGCAATGCTGGAAAATAATGGTGGCTACACAGCACATTGACACTTTGGGTCCAATTTGGACATTTTCACTTAGAGGTGTACTCACTTTTTTTGCCAGCAGTTTAGACATTAATGGCTGTGTGTTGAGTTATTTTGAGGGGACAGCAAATTTACACTGTTATACAAGCTGTACACTCACTACTTTACATTGTAGCAAAGTGTCATTTCTTCAGTGTTATCTCATGAAAAGATAAAATATTTACAAAAATGTGAGGGGAAAATCACTTTTGTGATATACTGTATATATTTTTAAAACCCCATACATCTCTTTAAAGCAACCATATTAGGGAATGCCAGATCTTCCCCTGAGGAAATAGAACCCATTTACACTTAGCCAGTCCGTTGTGGAGTGTTTAACTCATATATATACATGCTTTCAGGCAGCCCATTCATTTGAATAGGCTGGCACGACACCAAAATGAACTGAAAAATGGACATGCACTATTTTTGCTAATGCAGCACATGGTAGTGCATTGCCCTGCACTGCAAATCAGGTCAGTTCGCTTAGTGTGTTGAGTGCCATTGGTGTGTTTTACCACAATGCATATGTGTAAATGGGCCCCAGATTTTTAAAGTAGAACTATAGGGAAAACTTTTTTTTTTCATTTTGTATAGAGCAAGGGAGGGTTGTAACCCCTGTCCAATCTGCCATCTGTGTCCCATTGCAGAGATTTCCCTTCACTTCCTGTTTGGCTATAGGACAGGAAGTGAAGGGAAATCTCTGCAATGCAAATTAAGGGAATTCCTTGGGGCCCCCAGGTCAACAGAACTAGCGTTCACATTGGAATATTTCCCCTCTAATACATTTCTGGAGACAACCCAAAATTTTGGATTTTCTTTTACTTTCACTTTCAATGATAATGGTAAACAGGATAAATAGAGAGGGTGAATCTCCCTAAGGCCCGGTTCACACCTATGCAGTTTGTGTTTTGCATTTTTTATGCTTTTTTTGGCCTATTAGTTATTGGGCACATTAAAAAATGTGAATTGCGGCAAAATTGTGGCACAAAACAGACTACATACTTTACTGCAGGTCCTCCATTGAGCACAGTTGAACCAAAAAAAGAACCATTTTGCGTTTAAAAAAGTCCTTGACCCTTTCCAAAAATGCAGCGGCTGAAAAAAGTATATATGTGAACGTGTCCCATAGGAAACTATGTTGAATGAACTGTAGTGCATTTCTGCAAAAAGCTCCCAAAAACGCAGCCTACATCCACCATGGACCGAGCCTAATGGGGGCACAGACAGCAATAAAAACTGACAGGTGTTCTAATCCCTCTGCACTCCATCCAAAACTAAAAAAAAAAAAAAGTTTTGCATTAACTTTGCTTTAATACAAAAATAGCTGGGATTGTACTTTGTCATTTGCTGTCATAACTATTTTATAATTGATTAAAAAATAAAGGACATTTTAGGAAATTTGACCAGTGATCTTAGACATGATTGAGTATAAAGGAACTTGTAAATTTTCCTATTTAAAAAAAAGTGTATATTTGCCTGAGCGATTTCCCTGAGCCCTGCCCATTACGGAAACTTTTCCTCTTCAATAAGGACAGGTTTAAAGTGTGAATACAACTGTAAATATTGAAATTAATTGGATCATTTAATGTAATCCTTTCTTTCTAGGTGAGTAAACAGATACTTTTGTATGCGATTATTAACCAGCTAGATGCATATGTGAGCTGACACCAGGTGTAATACCTTCCTCGGAGCACTAGATGGCAGCCAAAGAAATGTGACTCATCTCTATGAAGATGATGAAATGTGTCCGGAAATACTTTTCTAGGTCATTACTAAAAACTACCATGCATAGCCTACAGGGATTATACATCCAGTATATCCTCCCACGTTCTGTTATATTTTACTAATTTCAAGCTGTTTTCTCATGTCACAACATGAGTAATTGAATTTATAATCACGGAAGTTACTTTGATAGTGATCTTCTTCATGACAAAGAGGAAAAAAGAGTATAATGTAAGCCAGAGGCAATTACTTTATACAATGATAAATAAGAATAATAAAAAAGGATAATGTAAGCCAGAGGCAATTACTTTATACAATGATAAATAACAATAGTAAAAAAGGGTAATGTAATACAATAATACAAGGGGGGTGCTGATAACTATTGAGCCTTACCCAGAAAAAATTGAGCTAGAAAGCTGTAAATTGCAGGGTGTACTGGCCAATTTGTCTATATTCAATGGTGCAAAAATCAACTTCCTATGATTTTAACCACTTGCCGACCAGCTGCCGTGGTTTGACGGCGGCAGGTCCGTTCTGTTGCGCAAATTGGCGTCATCTGACGGCGGGAGCATGTATTGTGGGCGTGCGCCACTGCCTAGAGGGGGAGCCAATTAGCGGGTGGGGCGGACTCGATGTCCGCCGGCCACCTGCGATTGCTCCCCCGCAGTGGCAGAGCGGGTATCTGCGAGTGTAAACAAGCAGATCCCCGTTCTGGTAGAGGAGAGGAGAGTGATTGTCTATCCCAACAAATACTACCAGTGACACTTATACAGTAATCAGTGCCTATATATATCACTAATCGCTATATAAATGTCAATGGTCCCAAAAAAGTGTCCGATATGTCCGCCGCAATATCGCAGTCCCGCTAAAAATCACAGATCGCCACCATTACTAGTAAAAATAAATAAATAAAAATGCCATAAATCTATTCCCATAGTTTGTAGACGCTATAACTTTTGTGCAAACCAATCAATATACGCTTATTGCGATTTTTTTTACCAAAAATATGTAGAAAAATATATATCAGCCTAAACTGATGAAGAAATTTGTTTTTTTTAAAAAAATTTTGGGGATATGTATTATAACAAAAAGTAAAAAATATTGTGTTTATTCAAAATTGTCACTCTTTTTTTGTTTATAGCGCAAAAAATAAAAATAGCAGAGGTGATCAAATACCACCAAAGAAAGCTCTATTTGTGGGGGAAAAAGGACATAAATTTTGTTTGGGTACAACGTCGCACGACCACGCAATTGTCAGTTAAAGTGACGCAGTGCCGAATCGCAAAAAGTGCTCTGGTCAGGGAAGGGGGCAAATCCTTCCGGGGCTGAAGTGGTTAACTTATCTTTCTTTTTTAGGTCCAAAGTGAACATGGCAGCACCTCCAGAAAATCAATGTGGAAGAGCATAGGACCATAGTCAAGTTCCTGTTTCTCTAAGGGAAAGGTGCGAAGCAGATCCATGATGAAATGTCACAAACTTTTGGGTGGGAGAAGGAGCCAGGTTGGGTGAATAGGGTGGATGGGGGCATCACTTGAAAGCCTAAAGAGGTCAGTTTTGTCTTTGTTTCACCTGCAGTGTGTGACAAGGCGTTGTTGGGTCGTCAAAAGTTTTGGGATCCACTTTGCTGTAAGCTTTCTCATTTCTAAGTCGTTGTGGATAATGGCACCAACTCTCTCACGTGATACTCCCAGATATGTAACAATACTTGTGGCTGATTTTCGGCGGTCATCATCATGTCATGGATGGCATTCACATTTGTAGGCACAGAGATAGAAACAGGCCTTGTACTGGGTTTCTCACTTTCAACACCGAAATGGCCAGTTTTAAAGTTGACAATCCAACATAACTGTTGCATATAAAGGGCCTTTTTCAACCAGCATGCCTTCAGGTTTCTTCAGGGGTGCCTTGGCAAAATGCCTAGATATTGCCAAAAATTGTATACCCAGTGGGTAGATCAAGTCTGTCTTTCTGTTACACAAAACTAGAGGCTCTCATTGTGCACCATTACGACCTTCTAGCTGTCAGCATCCTAACAACCAATGACGTCATCAATTGATAAGGAGGACATTGGGCACCTGCACAGCATCCTTATTTGCCCCTCCCCATCCCCTCATTCAGCTTTGGGGTCACATTAGCTTAATGAGTTAAAGAAACTGAGGGAGAAGAGAAACACTGGCACACTAGTCAGTACTAGTGTGCAAAGGCATATTTGCTTTGGAAGAATAGTTCACCTCTAACTTTGGGTGTCCTATATGTTTAGATGTTGCTGTAGTATGTAAAACTTAGTTTCGTTTTTGACATTTTAGAATGGGGTGCCTCAAGGTTGTGGATAATTTTAAAGGATGCCTTAACTGAAAAAAGGTTGAGAAACACTGCTCTAACATAGATCCAGGCTCCTTTTGTTGCCTTTTATCTTGTGAGATACCAGAAAGTGAAGGTGGCCATATAACAGTAGAATTTCCTTTGACTGTTTATATGGAAATTCAGAAAATTAATTGGAGGATTCCATTGTACTACTGTTAAATCGAAAAATGTTATATGAACACCATGAAAATTTTCACTCAATTGCCATGCCAAAGTTTTGACTTCTATGTTCCATTTCTGGACGCACATGCACATTACAATAAGTATGTTTTTTCCCAAATGAGAAAACCACACTCAAGGCCCGTCCACACGGCACAATTATCAGCCAAAAACGGTCGTACGACAGCCTGTTGTCCGATAATCCGACCGTTAGTACACACAATTCGACAGACAATTTTCAATTATCGTCCAACAGAAGTTGTATGTGAAGACTAGAAAACTTTTGTCTGCCAACAAGGCGTTGGCCAATTTGCGGCTCGTGTGTACAAAAGTTGGACAAACAAAAGTATAAATACAGGAAGTGTTCGGGTGTGTAAACCTGCGTCCGTAATTCACAATTCATATTCACCTGAACTTCCTCTTTATATGCTCGTAACCCATCACTATGTTCGCCTTTGTCAGACGATTACTTGACTACCATCAGTACACTAGACAAAACCACAGACAGCCAATTTGGACAAAAGTTGGACGTACGATAATCGGCGCGTGTGTACGAGTCTTTAGAGTAAGAATTTTGCTCTTTCAAGAAAATCATTTTCATCCTTCTCCTTAAATTCCACATCTCTATGGTCAAAAATGATCACCAATTTGACCCCATTAAAGCCTCGTACACATGCGCCGATTATCGTACAACCGCAGGTCCAATTTTTGTCCAAATTGTCAGTCGGTCAGCAGCTCTCTGCTCTGCCCCTCCCCCCCCCCACCTCGTGCTCAGTGGAGCACTGGTCTGTGGAGGGGGGCCAGTTCAGGCATATAGGCGGATCTCGACCATATGGTCGTGATCTTGCCTGAGCCTGGACTGGCTCTGTGACATCAGCCGACAGCAGGCTTCAACCCACTGTCTGCTGAAACTGGGTTACAGGAGTCAGAATGAACTGCACTCTTGTGATACATAGAAGTACAGCTAAACAAGCTTTGGCTGTACTTCTCCTTTAACAAAGGATTACTCATCAGCTGTCTACAGGGTTCCCCACTGACAGCTGAATGTAAACAAAATAATTGCCGGCAATGAAACTTGTGGGGGAAAAAAAAGCATGTGGTCCCCCCAATCCTTACCAGGCCCTTCAGATCTAGTATGGAATTTTAAGGGGAACCCCACGCCACAATTAAAATAAAAAAACAGCATGGGATCCCTCCCAAATACCAGACCTTTTAAAGGGAATCCCACGCCAATTTTTAAAATAAAATGGCTTGGGGGGTCCCCCCAAAATCCATGCCAGACCCTTAACCAAGTATGCAGCCTGGCAGGCCAGGAAAGGGGGGAGGGAATGAGCGAGTGCCCTCCCCCCTCCCAAACCATACCAGGTCACATGCCCTCAACATGGCCTAGGCCAGAAACCAGGAAGAAACTACAGAGAATATAAAAAAGTTTATAACAAATATCTATTTACTAATGCTAGTTCTTTTTTCACTTTCAGTGCACTTTATACCATATACACATTTTATATTTCATGTTTTGTTTTTTTAGGTCTAGCGGTCCTTAAAATAACTACTTGGTTTGAAAGTCAGCACCTTACCTCCACAATGGCATTGAGAGCGGTATCAGCGCCAAGACTTAGGTCAGTGCCAGGGATATTGTTGCTAATGGTGGCAGGCAAAACGCACATGGGGATGCAAAATTCTTCATAAGTGGCTCGCGCCTCAGCTAACTCCAGCATACCTTCAAAAGCCTGAGGTGGTATTAGGAATATGTGTTTAGCGAATGGTTAAAGAACGCGGTGTTAGTGGCTCCTTCTGTGTGGTGGGAGATGTGGCTTCCACAATGCTCTCCAGACCTCAGCCAATGGTTGGAAGTTGACTGTTGATTCCGCACAGTTTGAGTGCCCAGACTAAAGTGCGTGGCATTGGCGCATTTTAAGTTCTGAAGTGGTTTTAGAAACCCCCATGCAGAGCAAAAGTAAAAGTTAACCACAGTTATGGAAAAATCACAATGTTTTAAGCATGGAGATAGTCAGCAAAGGTGGAGAAAGCAATGTTAGTTTTATTCTTTCCTAAGATTTCTATTACTGATATAATTGATTTATTAGTGCCTTTTATAATTTGAAGTCATAGGGAAAAGCGTTATTGCTGCTTAATAATACAATTAAAGTGAAATGGAAGAGGGATAAACATTAATAGACATTTAATAATAAGTGCAATGGAAGAGGGGATAAACTAATAGGTATTAGTACCATCATAGCATTTATAATCATTATTCAGCAAAGTGGCACCTTCCTTTCATTACACTCCAATCAAGAGGCAATGTGCAGTGAGCAAGATGCATAAATGGTCCACATAAACTGATTATTTAATACAGATACAAGGGCATAACTTATCTCCTCTCACTGATATTGCATATGATTCCCTGCAGGCTCCGTAAAGGCCCACAAAGCACTGGTAACCAGATCTGCAGTGACTGTGCTCGGTGATAGCCAAAGATCTTTGTCTAAAGCGTATTAAACCCAAAACCAAAAATGTAATCTATTGCAGCTTGGCAATCATTAGCTGTGGTAGCTGTGTTCGTTTTCTTTTCTTAGGCCTTTTTCCCCCTTGCTTTCTCCTGGTGATCTGGCCGGCATCACATCTACTGTATTAGAGTGCCCCCATTTTGGATGAAGGAGCACAGGGGGCACCTTTGGACATCATCATTGTCAATCTGGGAGGGAGGGGAGTGTAAGATGTACTAGCAGATTTAAATACACTAACAAATTGAAATCAAACTCCAGCTAATACTATAGTTATAGCAACCGTTTTGTTCCTTTTGGGATGAAGGTTTTACATAAATAAAAAAGGTGAGCATTGTAAGAACCCCTGTCAGTAGTAAATGGTTGGTCTCATCTTTGTAACTGCTACATTTGCAGGAGAGCTTGTGCTTTTGAAAATCAGCAGAAATACTGGTCAGATCACCAGGTGAAAATAAAGGAAAGAAAGCCTAAAAATTAAACCTGATGCAGCCATCACATCTAGGAATTGGTAAGCTGCAATATAATAAATGTTTGCTGTACTGTACTTGGGTCACCTCCATCAGATTATCCCCTGCATATATTACCTTTTGTACCCCCCATCCTTTCTTTGTAGGCTCCATGGGCAGGGGCCTCCTATTCCTAATTGTAACATCCCCCTTTATATTGTAAAGCACTGCATAAACTGTTGGCGTTATTTAACCACTTCCCGCCCGGCGCATTGACAAATGACGTCCGGGCGGGGGGTTCATTATCCTGACTGGACGTCTATTGACGTCCTCAGGATAATGCGCGATCGCGCGCCCCTGGGGGCGCGCATCGCGGCGATCGGTGGTGCCGTGGGTCAGTCTGACCCACCGCACTACCGACCGAGGTAAAAGGCTTCGATCCGAAGCCTTTTACCATGTGATCAGCCGTGACCAATCACGGCTGATCACAGTGTAAATAGGAAGAGCCGTTGATCGGCTTTTCCTCTGCTCAGGTCTGCAGACCTGAGCAGCGGAGAGCCTAACGGCTGCTCGACTGATGAGGGGGGGCTGCGCTGAACGTTTATCAGCGCAGCCACCCTCAGGATCACCCCACTGGACCACCAGGGAGCCGGATCAAGACCCCAGGGAGCCCCCCCCCGCCGGA
>BLSH010281383.1:169364-182559 GCA_018402905.1 Glandirana rugosa | reverse complement strand
AACAAAAAGTTTTCTTGTTCGAGAGGACGTTTACATCGTCAATGTTTCTACTGTGGTTGGTAAATGGTGACTGCCCAAGAATGTTACACATTGAAAAAATAAATACATTTTGGAAATAGGGTGTTCCTTGTTTTGACTAAACTTTTAAAAGGGACGTCACCACTACACATTTAGTCCCTGACACTTATTGTAGGGACGAAGTACTGACAACTTTTTCATTATTAATAATAATATTATGTTCTAAATTGGTGAAGTTATGGTCCGTGAATCCTGTGAAGGGCGGGTCTGGTTAAAAGTCGAAAGTCACGACAACGCAAATGCAGCGTCGCACGACCGCGCAATTCTCATTCGAAACGCAACAGCACTGAAAGCTGAAAATTGGTCTGGGCGGGAAGTGTCCTAAGTGCCTGGTATTGAAGTGGTTAAATCTTGTATTATAATAATAATTATTACTTTTTCAACAGTCATGAAGCAGGGATGTTATTCACAGTCCCTGATTTACACATCACCACTGCAGGGAAAATTTTCAAATCAGTTTTGTTCCTTGTGGGATAAAGGTTTTACATAAATAAAAAAGTTACACATTGTAAGAACCCGTCAGTGGTAAATGGTTGGTGTCATCTTTGTAACTGCTACATTTGCAGGAGAGCTTGTTCTTTTGAAAAACAACAGAAATACTGGCTGGATCACCAGGTGAAAATAAAGGAAAGAAAGCCTAAAAAAGAAAACTGATGCAGTCATCACATCTAGGAATTGGTAAGCTGCAATATAATAAATGTTTGCTTTTTGGTTTATTATTAACAACGCTCTAAGCTGTAAAGACTGCCACACATCTTACAATGTGATTGTACAATCTCTCTGTAAACTTCTTAGAGCTGACCATACATTCTGACTGTACACTCTATGCAAACTATGTACGGCGAAGACTTATGGCTTATCCCATACAAACTGACTAGATTGAATAGGGTTTTCCTCATATCACAGAGTTTTGGTGAAACTAAAGGAGACTGTACAGATATTGTATAATTAGATTTTATAGCGTAGCCAGCTTTAGACTTAACAGCAAATATGTAGTGCAGGGGTAGGCAACCAGTAGCCCTCCAGCTGTTGTAGAACTACATTTCCCATGAGGCATTGCAAGGCTGGCAGTTACAATTACTTCCAGAGGTATGATGGGACATGTAGTCTTGCAACAGCTGGAGGGCTCCAGGTTGCCTACTCCTGATGTAGTGTAATGGCCTGCCCAACCAAGTACTTTTATAATTACCTCCTCGATTCCCTACAATCTGGCTTCCGCCCACAATGTTCCACTGAAACCGCCATACTAAAACTCACTAATGGCCTTCTAACTGCTAAAACCAATGGCCACTACTCCATACTCGTACCCTTAGACCTTACTGCTGCCTTTGATACAGTTGACTGTCCGTTCCTCCTCAATAGCCTCCACTCCTTTGGCCTCTCTGCTCTTTCCTGGTTCTTCTCTAACCTATTCCAGTGCATTTTCAGCATCTCATACAACACCATCTCCTCTGCTCCTCTTCCTCTTTCTGTTGAGGTACTCCAAGGCTCTGTCTGTGGCCCCCGACTATTACCTTTCTACACCTCTTTCCTGGGCCAGTTCATAACCTCCCATGGCTTCCAATACCACCTCTACGCCAACGACACCCAGATCTATCTCTGTTCTCCCCAGCTCTCCCCCTTGATCTCCTCACGTATTACAAATTTACTGAGAAACATATCAGTATGGATGTCACACCACTTCCTCAAACTTAATCTTTCTAAAACTGAGCTTGTGATATTTCCTCCTCCCCAACCCCCCAGCCCCCCCTCCCCATGACTTTACCATTAAAGGGGTTGTAAAGTCTCATGGTTTTTCACCTTAATGCATTCTTAATGCATGGTAGTCAATCAGCTTCTAACTTCAGCTTGTTCAATTGGTGTTGACAAAAAAAAAACTGGAAGCTGATTGGTTTCTATGCAGAGCTGCACCAGTTTTTACACTCTCCAGTTTTAGTAAATCAACCCCTATGTTAGAATGGAGAGTTAGAGGTTATATACTAAATACATTTATACAGTATCTCACACCCCTCATATTTTTGTAAATATTTTATTCTATCTTTTCATGTGACAACACTGAAGAAATGACACTTTGCTGCAATGTAAAGTAGTGAGTGTACAGCTTGTATAACAGTGTAAATGTGCTGTCCCCTCAAAATAACTCAACACACAGCCATTAATGTCTAAACCGCTGGCAACAAAAGTGAGTACACCCCTAAGTGAAAATGTCTAAATTGGGCCCCATTTTTCCTCCCCGGTGTCATGTGTTACAAGGTCTTAGGTGTGAATGGGGAGCTGATGTGTTAAATTTGGTGTTATCACTCTCACTCTCTCATACTACTCACTGGAAGTTCAGCATGGCACCTCATGGCGAATAACTCTCTGAGGATCTGAAAAAAAGAATTGTTGCTCTACATAAAGATGGCCCTAGGCTATAAGAAGATTGCCAAGACCCTGAAACTGAGCTGCAGCACGGTGGCCAAGACCATACAGCGGTCTAACAGGGCAGGTTCCACTCCGAACAGGCCAAGCCATGGTCGACCAAAGAAGTTGAGTGCACGTACCCAACGTCATATCCAAAGGTTGTCTTTGGGAAATAGATGTATGAGTGCTGCAGAGGTTGAAGGAGTGGGGGGACAGCCTGTCAGTGCTCAGACCATACACTGCACACTGCATCAAATTGGTCTGTATGACTGTCGTCCCAGAAGGAAGCCTCTTCTAAAGATGATGCACAAGAAAGCCCACAAACAGTTTGGTAAAGACAAGCAGACTAAGGACATGGATTACTGGAACCATGTCCTATGGTCTGATGAGACCAAGATAAACTTATTTGGTTCAGATGGTGTCAAGCGTGTGTGGCGGAAACCAGGTGAGGAGTACAAAGACAAGTGTGTCTTGCCTACAGTCAATCATGGTGGTGGGAGTGTCATGGTCTGGGGCTGCATGAGTGTTGCCAGCACTGAGGAACTACAGTTTATTGAGGGATCCTTGAATGCCAGCATGTACTGTGACATACTGAAGCAGAGCATGATCCCCTCCCTTCAGAAACTGGGCCGCAGGGCAATATTCCAACATGATAACGATCCCAAACACACCTCCAAGACGACCACTGCCTTGCTAAAGAAACTGAGGGTAAAGGTGATGGACTGGCCAAGCATGTCTCCAGATCTAAACCTTATTGGCCATCTGTGGGGCATTCTCAAACAGTAGATGGAGGAGCGCAAAGTCTCTAATATCCATCAGCTCCGTGATGTCGTCATGGAGGAGCAGAAGAGGACTCCAGTGGCAACCTGTGAAGCTCTGGTGAACTCCATGCCTAAGAGGGTTAAGGTAGTGCTGGAAAATAATGGTGACCACACAAAATATTGACACTTTGGGCCCAATGTGGACATTTTCACTTAGGCGTGTACTCACTTTTGTTGCCAGCGGTTTAGATATTAATGGCTGTGTGTTGAGTTATTTTGAGGGGAAAACAAATTTACACTGTTATACAAGCTGTACACTCACTACTTTACATTGTATCAAAGTGTCATTTCTTCAGTGTTGTCACATGAAAAGATATAATAAAATGTTTACAAAATGTGAGGGGTGTACTGATACTGTATGTATATATATATATATATATATATATATATATATACACATATATATATATATACATATATTTGTGTGTGCACAGTTGTGCCCTTGTAGAGATTATATTATTCAGTAATGTATTTATATTTTATAATTAGCTACGTTACTTTTTTGTTTCTGTTCTTCTAATCATTCTATAATTGACAGTGATTTAATGGTGAGCACATCTGTCTTGCAGCAATGGGGCCATTGATTTGAATTCCAACCAGCACAGCAACCTGCATGGAGTATGCTTGTTCTCGTATTGTTTGCTTGGGTTCACTCCAGTTTCCTTCCACAATAGAATGTCATGCTGGTAGGTTACTTGGCTCCAGTCTAAATTGGCTCTAGTATGTGTATGTATGAGTGTGAGTTAGGGACCTTAGATTGTAAGCTCTTTGAGGACAGAGACTGATGTGATGCATGTAACTCACTATATAAATAACTCTAATAAATTAAGTCAGAGGTGGCCAGAGACAAGTGCAATCAGAGTAGAGTGAAGAAGGGAAAAGTAAGCTGCTGCTTGCAGTGCAGCTTCATATGGAAACCTGCACCCAATGGAGACTGTACAGAAGTATATTGTGTGTGTATGACCAGAAAGATTCAACCCTTTTCTTTCAAAACAGATTAGAAAATAAATCTTGGAAATTACCCATACAACTACATACATAGAGAACACAAAAATATGCTTCCAGTGCAGAAGATGCTTGCATGTAGGCACAATGGCTTAATGGTTAGCACTTCTGATGGGCAGCACTAGGGTTCTCAATCTGAATCCCAACCAGGACACTACCAGCATGGAGTTTGCATGTCCTCCCTCTGTTTCCGTGGGTTTCCTCTGGCTAGTTCTATTTCCTTCCTCACTCCAAAGACCTGCTGGTAGGTTAATTGGCTTCTGTCTAAACTGATCCTAGTATGGATGTGCATACATGTGAGATGGGGATTGTAAACTCCTTGAGGGCAAGGAGTGATGTAAATGTACAATATATATGTAAAGGGCTGTGTAAATTGCTGGAGCTATATAAATATTTGAAATAAATAAAATAAGACATTGTAGTCACTTTTTACTTGCCCAATTAAAACAAACCAGTGTAGTGTGCATGACAAACAGATTTGGTTTAAAGAGAATTATGGGAATTTAAAAAAACTGAACAAACATCAGCATTGGTTCTCTACCAGCTTTATGATGGAGAACTGAGCGATCACATGACCGCTGATTGCTCCGTTCTCAGTCTTCAGTGAGCAGAGAGTGGTGACTGTCAGTCACTGCTCTCTGCTCTGCCCCTCCAGCACTCACTGGAGTGATGGGCTGTGGAGAGGCAGGAGCAGCTGGCTCAGTCTCTCAGCGTATGGGTCCAGGCATCTGGGTGGATCTTGACATTAAAGTTTGGGCGTCTGAGTGACGTCAACTGACAGCGACAGAATTAAGTGCTTGTTCTGAAGACAATCTATCTATCTATCTATCTATCTATTTATCTATCTATTCCACAATCTAGTAATGAGTCTGCTGTTTGTGTCTCTATAGGACAGTGACAGTGAACCTTGGCACCCCAGATGTTTTAGAACTACATTTCCAATCATGCTCATGCACTTTGCAGTGAAGTTGAACATAATGGGAAATATAGTTCCAAAACATCTGGGGTGCCAATGTTCGCCATCACTGTTATAGGATATATTTCACTTCTTTGGGTGAAAGGTGAGAAATGAGGGGAAATCTCCCCAGCGGGAATGCAGACAGCCTAGGCAGCTCTATCCCCCATGTGTGTAGTACATAGGAGAGCACACAGGCACTTTAAAGACTGTTCTACATGACCTTTGGGTCTTTTTCCTCTTCCCACATGGGGTCCCTCTTCAAGAGAACCCTCACCAAGTACATGGAGGACCAGCTTTGGTGGCCCCTAAGGAACAGGGTCCACCTGTTTTCAGCCTAGGTTGACCAGAGTGCCTTGCCCCTGTCAGAAGCCTTGTGCCCAGGGGGGTTCAGAGATGCAGGCCTTTCCTCTTCGAACGTTGGTCTTATTATGTACCCTCGTGCACTATTTTTTGTGCTGTAATTTCATGGTTCACCTTTTCTGTTCTGTTTCATCAAGCACTGCTCTACATCACAATGTAAAATGACAAGCGCTTCCTTTGCACACTGCTGTTGTTGATGCTGCTTCTACTTTGTAAAAGAACTGGTTTTATGGAATACCACTGATGGAATGTTGGTTGGCAGCATTCACTAGCATTACAAAGACATGACAACCATTCAGCCGTTCAGTATGTCGCACTAATGAGCAGGTTAAGGTTCTTTCTAATGCCTAGCAGCCTAGAGATATAAAGACGAGCACTACAAGCAGCAGGCAGCATGGAGTGACTATGAGCAGAGAAATGTTGAAAGTAGAAGTGAATTAAATAAAGTGCAAAATAGTATAAGCAAATAGACATCATGCAGCATGCAGTACTTACCTGTATGGACAGCCATCTGTGTGTTTATTTATCAGAGCTTGTAGAAAATAAATCAGCCCTACGGAATCACAGCCACCATTGTCTTCACTTGAACAACTGATATGTATATGTTTTAACTAAAGGATGTATACATTAAATGTATTATTAAAGTGGAACTATAGGAAAATATTTTTTTTTATTTTGGATATGGTAATGGAGGGCTATAATCTCTGTCAGTTTTTTTTCGCCATCTGTGTCCCATATTGGAGATTTCCCTTCACTTCCTGTCACATAGTCAAACGGGAAGTGAGAGGAAATACCTGCAAATTAAGAGAATTCCTTGGCGTCCGCCAGGTCACCAGAACTAGAGTCCCCATTGGAAGAATTCCTCTCTATTACTTTTCTGGGGATAACCCAAAATGTGGGATTTTCTTTTACTTTCACTTTCAATAATAATGGTAAACAGGACAAATAGAGAGGGATCTCCCTAACGGGGGCACAGAACGCAATAAAACTGATGGGTGTTCTAATCCATCTCCACTCTATCCAAAACTAAAGAAAAAAAGTCTTGCCTTAGTTATACCTAGTTATAGTTTAAAGTGTAACACACTTCCTTTCATAAGATGACAACACTATGGTATGCACAGAGGAACAGTGTTGTCACTCTAGGAGGCTCCCCTGATTTGGACTGCAGATACCTCCCCCTCTCCTTATCTCCATTACATAAGGGAAGGGTTTTTGTAGTTCACAGGAGATAGCTGGAGAAGCTGATAAATGTGAGATTTAAGTCCGGTACAAAGGAAGCCACAAGGACTCTAGATTTTGGCTTCTGAATAAATGAGCTTGAATTGTATTTATGAAGATCTGATTGGTTCGCTCTGATAAATAAAAGCACAGTGACGAGAGCTGTGATTTGTGAATTAGGTGCACTCAAGCTTGTGTGATCAAACTTACATCCGTTATAGTGTTCAGAGCAGTATCTGCGCCAATGCTGAAATCTGAACCGGGGACATTGTTGGAGACAGTGGCGGGCACCATAACCATAGGAATACAGAACTCATCATATTTCCCTCGGGCAACAGTCAGCTCCATCAGTCCCAGGTAGGCCTGGAATGCACAGGCGTGGTGTAGGAAGGAAAAAGAAGACACAACAGTCGTTGTATGGGTGGAACAAGATCTTAATGGAACCATGGGGAGAGCCATAACTACCACAGCACACAGATAGACTGGCAAAGGAACCACTACACATACTAAAATAAAAAACAAATAATCTAAAAAATAAAAAAATCATCACATAATGTAAACACAACATACATCACAAATGGATTTAAACAGATAAACTTGTAAAATTTGTATCCATAAAACAAAAACAAAAAAAAATGGTGAATGCTAAAGTCAGAATCCTCTAATTTAGAGAATAATTAAAAACATCACAAATGGACATTATTTTAAACAATATGTTTTATTATTATAATGACTTATATTAATGACCAATATGTAGAATGTATTATATGTTGTATACTATCATCCACATATATATAAGTTCTGATATTCAGGACACATACTTTCCAAATTAAAGTGACTTTCTATTTACCCAATAGCTCAGCTGTTGAAGAAGCATGGATATACGTACCTTTCCAAAGGCCCATATATTTAAAAGGCACCATATCTCTGCTCCCCAGTCACTGCCAATACTTTGGCCTTGTTCACAAGGGGAGTATCGATGTGTACCCCATGTGACGGAGGTGTTTACCTGCACAGTAATGCAAAGGTGTTCCGTGTGTCTCCGAGCAGGCAGTCCCATTGATGTCAATCTGTCATCTGTGCAGGAATTCAGACAGTGTGGGGTTGATTTACTAAAGGCAAATAGACTCTGCAAGTGCAGTTGCTCCAGAACTTAGTGAATGAGGTAAAGATTCACTTTGCACAGAATACCCAATCACATGCAAGGAAAAAAAAACAGCATTTTTGCTCGCAGATGATTGGATGATTGAAGTCAGAAGAGTTTCTGCTCATTTACTAAGCCCTGGAGCAACTGCACTTTGCAAAGTGCACAGTCTATTTGCCTTTAGTAAATCAACCTATGTATGTTCAGGGCCATGCATCTGTACCCGCACAAATGTCAAATCGGGAGCAGTGGCTGTGTCCATGAAACAAAGGCTGGCTGAGGAGCAAGTCATTTAGAGCAGTGTTTCTCAACTCCAGTCCTCAAGGCGCATCAACAGGTCATGTTTTCAAGATTTCCATTATTTTGCACAGGTGATTTGATCAGTTTCACTGCCTTAGTAATTACCACAGCCATTTCATCTGAGGGAAATCCTGAAAGCATGACCTGTTGGTGAGCCTTGAGGACTGGAGTTGAGAAACACTGGGCTAGACAACCCGCAATGTAGAACACTTGCAGTCACTTGGAAGCAGCGACACCGCAACTTTTCAATGCACAGGCCATCAGAAAGTTCATTATATCCACACCTCTTCTATGGGTGAGCTATTAATAAAAAGTGGTCTTGTAGTGACAGGGCTATTTAAAAAAAATGTTTCCTGAGAAAGTATTGCTGAGCTGTCATTCTACAAACACTAATTGACTAGCTGTTACTGACTGTAGAACTAATGCAGAACAGGTATGCGGATAAGGAGATAAGGGCATCTGCCTATCTCAATGCCTGGTACACATGAACAGTTTTTCTTCTTTCAACCCAACGAGCTGAGCAAAAAAAACCATGAGATTGATGAACTAACACAAGTGATGTAAGTACAGTCACCTCCCCTGATGAACTATTGTGTTCTGCCAGGGGGACTGCCCCCATCCGTCAGAACATAGTGATCAGCGCTCGCAGCCTATAGATGCTGGTTTTCCAGCATGCATGTTCAATGAAAGCCTGTCCTTGGACCAACTTCTGTCAGACAGGCTGCTGTACACACAGGCCGAATGTTGGACAGTTTCTACTGAACTGGCTGATACTTGACAATATTCGGCCCTTATGTACCTGGCTTCAGCTACATACTTGTTACATGTCAGGGACTCAGTACAGAAAAAAACAAAAATTGTAGGACTATGTCTATCATGAATTAGTTAACTCAGCTCACTTCTCTCATTTTTATAAGTGGGTACTCACCTACTCGATCCAGTGATGTGCATGAGAGCAGCGGATCTCTCAGCTCTCTCCCTCCTCATTGGCTCAAACACAGCAGCGGGAGCCATTGGCTGTCCATCACAGCCAGTGAGGAGGGATCGGGGGGCGGGGCAGAGCTGCACTCTGTGTGTCTTATGGACCAATACAGCCAGCTCAGGAGCAAGCACGCATGAGTGCCCCCAGAGCAAGCTGCTTGTTATGGGGGCACTCGGCACAGGGGAGGAGGCAGAAGTACTGGCAGGGGACCAGAAAAAAGGAGGATCTGGGCTGCTTTATGCAAAACCATTGCACAGAGCAGGTAAGTATAACATTTTTGTTTAAAAAAAAAAAAAAACTTTTGCAATCACTTGAAGGATGCCATTATTTACCTCTCCTGAGTCTCTTGCTTTAACACTTTGGAGTCTGTTGTTTATAACAAAATTGCTGTACAAATGTGACAAACAATCACAACGCCACAATGAAAAATGTATAGATTTTTTTTTTAATATTATTTTCTGTGATCATCTAGTAGTTATAACATGGTATTTTTCCTCATTATAGACACTAGATGGTGCTGGTGATCATAGGAAATAATCATATTTTAAAAATATATAGCCACCTTTCATTGCAGCAGTGCAACTGTTAAACCCAAAATTTTTCATTCTGTTTTGTTTTTTTTTAGTTTTTAAACTCTACTAGTTTATTTTTCATGGTCCTGTTGAGGAGATTTCACACCGCGTAGTGTGAACCCAGGCTGAGACTTTTAAATTGATTCTGGCTTCCTCAATCAGCAGTAGTCTATATAACTAGCATTTCAAAATAAGCCTAACGATGGACAGCTCTGTATATTTTCATCATTGGTTTACTTTAAAAATAAATGCAATTAAATGAATTCTATGCCTGTAAAGTGAATGTGATGTCATAGGAAAGTTCATAAAGCAGCACTGGTAGAGCACAGCAGGTAACCCTCATCCTGGGGCCTGAGTCCCGGGGTGCTCTAGTATGTGGATTGTAGACAGCCCCCAAGATCCTGACCCCACCCCCTTATACCTATGGGCATGTAAGGGAGCCAATTACAGTGACAGGATAGTAGTGAGGAATAGGAAAGGGCGGGTCCTAGTTCCTGACCAATCTTAGATCACATAGAGATATGGGGCTATCAGGGTGGTATTGGTGGGTTTAATGGGTGTAGATGTGGAGGTGACAGCTCTGTTGTGCCAGGGACACCTTAGGAACTTCCATATGAATAAGACTTTGGATCATAAAAATAAATTACAGATGAGACAGACTACGACAAGCTATTATTATAGACTATAACATTAAACATATTACTAAAGAGGTGGACAAGCACGAGTATAATACAAGAGGACAGATATTTACCTCAAACCCTCCGATGACGAGCAGAGCATTGATGCTATTAGAACGTATCTGTTCAGCGATTTGGTCAAAATATTTAGCAGGAAGAGTTCTGAAATAAAAAAAATACATTATTTGCTAAAATATCCGGACAGACGTTATTTGGAATTCTGGGTAGAGGTGGTTGAGGCTCTACAGCTGGCGGTACTATCTATAACGGCCTATACACACCAATGTGTAACAGTGCTACAATCCATATTCACACCAGCCAATCCGCAAGAATACACGATCAGTCATAACTTTATGACCACCCACCTAATATTGGGTATGTCCTCTTTTTGCCACCAAAACAGCCTGGCCTGTCAAGGCATGGACTCCACTAGACCACTGAAGGTATGCTGTAGTATCTGGCAGTAAGCTGTCAGTAGCAGATCCTTTAAGTCCTGCAAGTTCCAAGGTGAGGCCTCCATGGTCATGTTTTTCCAGCACATACCACAGATCCTCAATTGGACTGAGATCTGAAGAATTTTGAGGCCAAGCCAAAACCTCAAACTCGTTGTGTTCTTCAAACCATTCTTGAACCATTTTTGCAGTGTGGCGGGGTGCATTATCCTTCTGAAATAGGCCACTGCCATCAGGGAATACCGTTTCCTTGAAGGAGTGTACTAGGTCAGCAACAATGTTTAGATAGGTTGCCCAAAGCATCACACTGCCTTCTTCAAATACTGCATCCTGGTGCCATCTCTTCCCCAGATAATGGATGCACACGCACCTGGCCACCCACATGATGTAAAAGAAAACATGATTCATCAGACCTGGCCACCTTCTCCCATTGCCCCATGATCCAGTGTTCTGATGCTTATGTATCCACTGTAGATGCCTTTGCCTGTGGACACAGGTCAGCATGGGCACCTTGACTGGTCTGCTGCTACACATTCCTATACACAACAATCTGAGATGCTGAGATTTTTTCTGCTTTCGACACATCAACTTTAGGGACAAAATATTTCCCTCCTGCATATTATATCCCACTGCCTTTCAGAAACCATTGTAAGGAGATAATCAATGTTATTCACTTTATCCCTTATTGGTCATAAAGTTATGGCTGTTTAGTGTAGCGCTTCCAATATGGAGTTATGGGGCTCTTCAGTGTGTTGCATTACCGTACATTACAGTGCTTTAATGAAAAATTGGGTTCACCATTCAGTTCTTGAAAAATGTGCATTGCATTATAGTTGATGGTAACACAGTAATAATGTGTTATTAGTATTAGTTATTAGTTAGTATGCATTTTAACGGATCAACTTCAGTACAACCAGCCTGTCGGATTTTCTTGTCATGTGCTCACTGCCAGTGGCTATAGCCACAAGCAGTGATCATTGTATTCTGAAGGCTGGAAAACCTCCCACTGTCCAAACACATTAGTGCAATGGTAGGGATTAAATCAACACTGACTGTGTGGATGGAAGAATACAGCGATTGGTTAAGGTATGGCCTGCCTTACACTGAACATGCTCACAGGCAGGAACAGCACAAGGATAACCTGACCAATGTTCTGTTGCTCCTTCATTGTCCAAATACAGCCTAGGGGAGAAGAGGTGACCAGCCATTTTTTTTCCTATAGTCCCTCATCAGATGGATACGTACCATTACCATGAATGTGGGTTGAGGAGGTTGGAGAGCTGCGAAAACAGAGGATTCTAGTAGCTATAAAGGACATTTAGGCCATCTAATTGATACCTTAAGATTGAGAATCATTTTTATGCCTGGTGTTCTGCTTTAAAACATCCACGTGATTAACCACTTCAATATATAATTTACTTAATTTACTTTACTAAGATAAATTTACCTTTTGGTTCCCAAAAGAGATCCACCTTGACCAGTCCAGCCACCAACGTCTCCCCATTTTATCTCTTTCACCTGCAGAAAGAATATGACTTTTTATACTTAGTTTTATATTATACTGCAACAACGCAAGAGGGTAGTGTGATCACTCAATGCACAAATATTATGAACAGGAACCGTGCATACAGCGTACACCCAAGGTACTTTGTCAGGGTTTTAAGGGCATACAATGTACACCCTAAGATTGCAATTGGGTGATAGTTATCCAATATTCAGCTCAACATTCTAATATTGTCTTTTTATTGCTAATTCATTTTTCATGGTGAACCATGATGTAAGCCATTTCTTTAACCTCCCTGGTGGTATGATTATTTCAGATTTTTGGTGCTGAAAGCGGTACCATTATTTTGCATGGAAATTTGGCGTTTTATATTGTAGGCCTGTAATTCTTAGGAATAACTCACTTAAATCTGTCCAAACAAGAGTCTAGTAGACATCCCGGGTATGATAATGTTTGAAACAAGAAACCATAAATTATAATATAATAAATAACTATAAATAATTATCAAAAATAATAAAATGTATTCAATAATGTAATTAAATCAAAAACACTGAAATTTGCTCATTTGCAGAATTGTCGCTGTCGTCACTTTCAGTGTCTGATGATAAATTTCTCCAAAAATCAGTATCACTCAATTCTGCAAATGATTCTTATTTACTATTGTGTTATAATCTTACAACTCGACTTATAACCTATTGATAGTGGGTTAACGTTAGAATCC
>BLSH010281383.1:143580-159329 GCA_018402905.1 Glandirana rugosa | reverse complement strand
ACCTACAGGTAAGCCTATAATAAGGCTTACCTGTAGGTAAAAAGAATATCTCCTAAACCTGCATGGTTTAGGAGATATTCGCCCTGCATGCAGCCACTGACATTAGCGGCGTATGCGCTCTGACGATCCGGCCGAGGCGTCCGGCAACTCAGAGCTGACTGCCGGAGCGAAGAGCTCCCGCGCGCGGGAGTGACGTCACGCGGCTCCGGCCACTCACAGCGTCGGAGCCACGTACCCGGAAGAAAGAAGAGGACCAACATGTCAGCGTCCTTAGCGCTGAGCGACTCGGGCATCGGGGGCCTCGTTCTAAGGTAAGTATTTCATAATATGTTAGTATGCGATGCATACTAACATATTATGCTATTGTCTTGCAGGATTTTTTTTTATTTTTTTTTTTTGGCAGCGGGTTTACTACCGCTTTAAGTACTGTCCGTGATACTTATTTTATTTGCACTAACATACAATTTTTCAGGACAAGCTTTTGGGGTGTGTCCCTTTCTTCAAGGTCCCAGCAGTACTGAAGAAGGGGTCACACCCCAAAAGCTTGTCCTGAAAAGTTGTATGTTACTGAAAATAAAAAAATTATCACGGACAGTACTCCGCTATTTCTCGACAAATATTTCCTACAACAATGTTCACTCTTTTGCAAGCCCTGGCAGGTAAGGGTGAATTCACACCTGCAAATGCACAAGACACAAATTATATGCTGATAACCCAAGGTTAACTACCACTTCAATTGCTTTCAATGGGGCTGCCTCCCACAGTTAAGCCTCATACACACGGGACGACGATCGCACGTCCGACCGTGTTGAATCGTATGTTGGCTGTTGTATGCAGCATACTGACTGCACTACACGATCGTACGGCCGGGGAAAGAACGTTCAGGTGCATGTAATCAGCATCCAGCCATTCCTGACTTTGGAGCATGCATGTTTTGCACAATACAACTTGTTGTACCGACTGCTCTGTACACACGATACAACGGTCGTATGAGAGCTTGTTGGTACGACCAAGTTTTCTAGTATGCCCATACAACTCCCTTGTACGACCGTCGTATGTTCGACTGTTCTAATCGCGCATATGAATGATCGTTATCGCATACAACGGTCGTGAGTACGACCTGTTGAATGCGATCGTCGCCCCGTGTGTACGAGGCTTTAATCTTTAGGAACCGTAACTGGAATCAGGTGCATTGACAGGTATGAATGCCCCCCAAGACTACATTATTGTAACAATTTAAGCATAGATATATAAAGATAGATAGAAAGATAGATAGATAGAGGCTAGATGATAGATAAATCATAAATACCATATAATCTCTTCATAAAAACAACATAATCTTACAATGTCAAAAAACACTTACCAATATTCTGTCAAAGGCTGATGGAGTTCCTCCTCTCTGGACATGACCCAATATTGTCACTCGTGTGTCAAACCCAAGCCGTGAAACCACAAGCTGGAAAAGAATGAACATTGTGCTTATTATCCTTTAAATCAATCTCCCAATAAAGGTAAATCATATCATACAATTCCAAAAAATCTCTGCTAAAAGTTTTAAGTAGCAAATACCTTTAGAAGATGCATGACCTTGGAATGTATAGGATTTTACATTAAACCCTCCAGCATAAGAACTTAACGTAAGATTAAAGGTTACTTAAATAATTTTAGATTAAAGGTTAAATAGATCAAAGGTTATTTTATTTTTTAAAACACAGAGCGGGCCTTGGTCCTCCACTTCTGGAGCCCCCCACCAACGCCGTCCGCTACTTCTTTCCTCAAGTGCTCCCTTAGCAAGCCATGTGCTATGAAGGTTCCCGAGCCAAGGTGTATGTGTCTGCTTTCCAGCGACGATTCAGGTAAGTGTTCAGGAGGGGGACAACTATTGGAAGAGTTTTTACCGTAAAGTAGAACTATAGGTAAACATTTTGCATAGAGTAAGGGAGCGTTATGACCCCTGTCAATTTTTTTTTTCACCATCTGTGTCCCATTTCTGAGATTTCCCTTCACTTTCTGTCCCATAGCCAAACAGGCAGTGAGAGGAAATCCCTGCAAATCTCTCCAGAACTATTGGAAGATTTCTCCTCTATTATTTTTCTGGGGACAAACCAAAATGTAGGATTTTCTTTTACTTTCAATGATAATGGTAAACAGGACTAATAGAAAGGGTGAAAGAATAAAAACAGACAGAAATAAAAACTGACAAGTGTTCTAATCCCTCTCCACTCTACCCAAAACCCTCCTATTGTTTTCAGCCAAGAAAGCCGCCATCTTGGCCTCTGTTTAATCTACAACTGCCATGATGCTGCACATGTGATCAGCTATGACCCCAGCCATTGGATGGTTTGACAGTTTGGTTGAAAGCACAACCAATGGGAGTGTTATATTCCTGGCATGTACCGGAAATTAAACAGATTTTTTAAACTGTTAAATCTATGGGTTTACTTCCACTTTAATGTAAAAAACCTTAAGGTTTTACAACCACCTTAAAGCGGAGTTCCACCCAAAAGTGGAAGCTCCGCTTATCTGCCGTCTCCCCCCCCCTTCGTCGCCACAATTGGCACCTTTTGGGGGGGAGTGGGTACCTGTTTTTGACAGGTACCTGTCCCCACTTCCGAGAGATCTTTGCGCGGCGAGCTCACTCGGAAGTTCGCCCCAATCCTCCTTCTCCCCCCCCGCCACCAGGCCATTCAGAAAGTGCAGCATGCCTCGCACATGTGAAAGGCTTCACTGCCGGTTTCCCTTACCACAAATGGTGGCGGCAGCACCCGAGAGCCCATGGAAACATCGGCTGGGGTGCCGACATCGCCGGATTCCAGGACAGGTAAGTGCCCTAATATTAAAAGTCAACAGCAACAGTATGTGTAGCTGCTGGCTTTTAATTTTTTGCTGGGGGGGGGGGGGGCGGAACTCTTTTGTGTGAAGACAGGAAGTTCAGGAAAGCAGCACTGGTAGATCAGGAATCAGCAACATTGAAAGTTGTAAACTGAAAGTGCTGGGGTGAGGAATTTCAACAAACAGTTTACTGAGGAATGTTGATGTTATTGTGCTCAATGTGTTAAACTATAAACCTTTGAGGGTTTAATACTACGGTATCCTCTTTGCCGTTTAGAGCTTTGATTTTAGAACCATTTTAAGTATGAAAAGGGTGCTAACACAAAATTCCCTTTACTATTTTTAATTCTACCCAGCAGAAATGACAGATGGCCAGATGGCTGTTTTTATGGGTAAGTGTGGGGAATGCTGTGCAGCTTCACATAGACATTGCCATGTTACCCTAAGAATGAGTAAGGTGACAGATTCTCTATAAAGTTACCCCAGGTAAGTAAAGCTCTCTTGTGACTTTCCCCAATCTCTGCAGTTATGCTATTCTGCATTTACTGCATTGTCAATTGCAAGCATTAAATCATTTCCACATGGTGTTCTAAAGGAAGGCAAAATAATCAATTAAATCAGAAATGATCATTTTCAAAATGTTCTGCTTTACTTATAACTTATGTAACATATTTAGCAGGCACATTTCTCCATCGCACTAATTCTAATTAAGGAATGAGGATTACACATAATTCTCTACATTGATGGTAGCCAGATGGTATGACTGATAAGCCAGTTCTTAGCTGGATGTCTGTATCAGGTATATCCCTAGAAAGAGAGAGTGTCATTTCCTAGAGTAAAATTCCCACCAATCAGAGTACTGGAGCTGCACGCCTATCCTGTAAAGCTAAAGCGAGAGAACACATTGATTTTTCTTTACTTTGCGGAATATTGCAATCTGCCTGGCAACAGTAAAATACCCCTAATTGGATTAAGCGATTCATATCGTCTTCTGGTTTACAGTGCACCTTAGCTCTGTTAGGTTAAATCCTTGTTAAAGGGTCACAATAGGTTTAAAATGACGTGTACATAATTGCTCTATAACATTTCATAGTGATTAGACAAGGAACATGTTAATGCACACAGTTTTCAATGATGTACCTGGTATTTTTTTAAATGACCTTAAATGACAATATCTATGCAGTACTGGAGCCACTCCATACAGGGCGCTATTGTACATGCAGGGCGCAGGACGCATGGATTTCTATGGGGGGGGGTTTAAGCACGTGAATAGAGCCAGAGGCTCTAATTGGCTTAAAAAAAGGGTGAGCTCGGGGCACAGAGCACTGCGCTCCAAGCCCAGCCACTTGTGTGGCCATAGCGAATTAATATTCACTATTGTCTTCCTGCTTCTCCTCCTGGCCAATCAGGAAGCGGGCCTTAAGACCCGATTGGCCGAGAGGAGAAGTGACCGTATTGGCCGGGAGCAGGGGGGAGTGGCCGAGGTGGAGACGCAGGGGGAAGCCGCCAAAGCTGTCCGTGGCCTAGATGGGGTAAGTGCAGGTCTGATGGACGGACGATCGACCTAGTGACGGGGGGGTTTTGACTGACTGATCGACCGACCAGGGGACAGGGGGTGGCGGGTTTGATCAAATGCACGGGGGATCGGGCGGGCGGTCGGGTGATTTGTTTGCTGCCCCCCCCCCAGACAATAGAGCACTGGCCACCATTGCTATGCAGTATTCATAATGTCTTAATTTTACTCATGCACCTAAATTAATTATGATTTAACCATTGGCCTGGCCAAAGCAGTAGATTCCAGCACCAGGATCCAAGCACTGGTAAATTTCGACACAGTAAAGTCTCTTGGCGCAGAGAATGTTGGCACATGATAGGTGGGTAAATTTATAGTAGGGAGGGTAAATGTGAAGGTTAGAGTAACAGGGAGGGTTAGTTTCAGGCTTGGGGTTACAGGCAAGTTTAGGGTTAATGATGGGGGTGACAAGGAGGGTTAGTGTTATAGTCAGGGTTACAGAAACAGTTAGGCTCCATTCACACCTAAGAGATTTGAATAGTGGGCGGAATCGTCGGTTCCAAATCATGGCAAAACACGGCACACGTTTGCGATGCCTTTGCTTCTTAATGGCACCCCAATCGCGGTGCGATTTTGCAACGATTGTCGTGCGATAAATTACAGCAAAATAGCAACATGCGACTCTGTCGCCCAAAAGAAGCTCCTGCTCCTTTCTGAGCGACAAGCTTCGCTCGTTGCAATTTTGCGGCAAAATCGCACAGCAGTTGGGGTGCCATTAAGAAGTAATAGCATTGCAAATGCATCCCACGTGTTGCCGCAATTTGGTATTGCAGGCAGAATCTAGGCAGTTCCGCCCACTTTTAAAATTGCCTAGGTGTGAACAGAGCCTTAGGGTTGGGGTTACAGGGAGAGCTAGTGCTAGCGTTGGGTTCACAGAAGAATTGGTGTTAGGATTGCAGTTACAGGAAGGATTAGTGCTAGGGTTGAGGTTGCAAGGAGGGTTGGTGTAAGGCTCCATTCACACCTGAGCGTATCTATTTACTAGCATTTTTCGGGTGTTTTTTTAAGCTTTTTTTGCAACTTTATACAAGTTTTTTTTTTAGAAGTATGCGATGCATACTAGTACAGTACGCTTTTACTTTGCAGGTAAGAAAAAAAAAAAAAAAAACAGCAGACTTTACTTCTTTCTTTATTCAGAAAAATAAGTCCTGCTAGATCACTTCAGGCTGGCCCCTTTAGCAGGTATTAAAAATAACTGCCTATACTGTTTAAAATCCAGTAATAGGCTGTCTCACCCACTCTGCACATGCTTAGATGCTCTCCATGTGCTGAAAATCAGAGCCACTAAAGGCCGATCTGCTGACAACCTAAAGATTTACTGCTGCTCAGAGGCTTTGTGCTTCAGTAAAATGGCAGCCTCCAGCAAGAAGAAACAGGAGCAATGCTGGAGGCAATTTACAGCACACACTCATTTTGATAGCATAATTATTAATAGGGAATGTATGTTCCTTGCTAAATAACATAATTTTTTATCAAGCTGTTATGGGTAAAGTTCCGCTTTAATAAACATCAATACATCTTATGCTGTTACCTAAGAAAATAGTTTAATTAGTCAAGGTTACGCCAATCAATTCCTCCATTAAATCATAGCTTTTTTTGGCAGTGGTTTGTCTAACTGAATGATAACTACAAACACTGACCATGGGAGCCATTAGTGCTCTTGTTCCAATCACATAGTCCATCACGTCCTATTTTTCTCTTACAGCTTCACAATGCCCTATTGCCCAGTACTGCTAAGAATATTATATTGTTAAAACTTTTGAGTCACTGCTGACAAAACAAGCCTGAGATAACTGTAATATGGTTCAAAGGTTTTTTATGCTCTCTTAATAAACATAGATTTGCTGACGCTGTGTAAAAATGATCCTTTTAGTAAATAAGCCCTTTAGCGCTTGACCAGTGCCAATACTGATATAATACTTTATGTCTAAGCCAAGCTGCTAAGAGTGCAATGTAGAAATCAAATACATACATCTTTGATCTTTTCCGAAGTGATTGCGTTGTTGTGACAATCGATGGCTCCTTCTGAGACGATAATGATATTCAGTCTTTTCTTTCTTGCTCGGTTCTGAGGAACAAAACAGACGTTACTTAGTATAGATCTAATGCTGGCCAAACACTATGCGAAAAATCGGTTAAACTTGTTTTCGAATCAAAACAATGTAAGAACTATGGCTACAGGCGGTCCCCGGGTTACAAACAAGATAGGGACTGTAGGTTTGTTCTTAAGTTGAATTTGTTTGTAAGTCGGACGAGGTAAATTTTTTAAGTGTAGCTTCAGCCAAAAAAATATTTTTAAGCTTTTTGGATAGCATAGGGAAGGGGTAACACCCCTGTAATGTTTGTTTTGCTGTCTATATTTCTGTTCAGAAGATTTCTCCTCACTTCCTGTCCCAATGATAATTGGATTTTGAAAATTTTGGGTTGTTGTGGAAACAATGATTGGTGATAAAGCATCAGCGGAGACATCTTTTTCCCATAATAACTCTTACAGGAGTGAATTTTCCTCCCTAGGGGGAGATTTCTTCTCACTTCCTGTTGTCTCCCTCTGTTTGTAAGTAGGAGTCGTTTGTAAGTCGGATATTTGTAACTAGGGGACCGCCTGTATATCCGAAGCTTACCTCAGAAAGTTTAACACACATTAAGTCTTCCCATCCTTCCTCTGGAGGACTTTCAGGGAGGAAGACCCAGTCAGCTCCACAAGCCAAGGCACTGACCAAGGCCAGGTACCTGCAGACCAAGAACAAGGTCATCCAATTATAACAGATGCGTGTTTTTGCCCGTGTGCTGAAACAAACTCGTGAGAAAACTTACCCACAGTGTCGCCCCATGACTTCCAAAACAAAGGTCCTTTGGTGGCTGAAAGGATAAATTTATATTTATATATTTAATACAGTTGTACCTGGCAAACAATGGCAGATAAACAACACCAACATTTTGAATTCCAACAAGTACTCTGCAACAACAGCAGAAACATTTCCTTATCCTTTTGTCCCCCACCCTCTATGGAGGCCTAGAGCCCCTTCCAGCTAATTGCTATATTTCACCTAGATCTTGCCCCAAGGCCTGCAGCATTGTTTACACCCCATTTCTATACAGCTGGTAAACAGATAGGATCTGATCTGTCTACAAGTCCTATAGAAGAATTAGAAAGGGTGAGGGATGAGTGTGAGATAAATATGAGCCTACAGAGGCATCATCCCTTATAGAACAAATGCCAAATTAGAAAAAGGGTTTGTGGGACTTTACATGTACCTTGTAGAGTCTAATGAATGCAAAACCAGTAAAATTTGATACATTTTACACATATATGTAATATATCATAAAACAGAGAGAAAAAGACAAGACTTTTAGTAAAAACACTGTAACAGTTAAGTTGTCAAGGGTGTTGTTATCCTGGTAGATAAATCCGGAAAAGTGGCCTATGCGTTTCGCGGGGCTAACCCGCTTCGTCAGAGCCTGGTTTGTAGCGCAAATTATATATATACTGCAATGATATATAGACAAAATATTAGAAGGAAAATGCTATACTGATGTTTTTACTAAAAGTCTTGTCTTTCTCTTTTTATGATATATTACATATATGTGTAAAATAAAGATTTGTTAAATTTTATCAAATTTTACTGGTGTTGGATTCATTAGACCCTACAAGGTACATGTACAGTCCAATAGAGGGCTATGGGGTGGAACTGTGTAGGTGTGGACATCAACTCAAGAATGTCTCAGTTTTTGCCTGAGATCTAGGTAAGTATAGTAATTTGGGGGTAGGGACTAAACCTACACTATATTACCAAAAGTATTGGGACACCTGCCTTTACACGCACATGAACTTTAATGGCATCCCAGGGTTTAATATTAGGTTTGCCCATGCTTTGCAGCTATAACAGCTTCAACTCTTCTGGGGAGGCTGTCCACAAGGTTTAGCAGTGTCTATGGGAATGTTTGACCATTCTTCCAGAAGCACATTTGTGAGGTCAGGCACTGATGTGGATGAGAAGGCCTGGCTCTCAGTCTCTACTATAATTCATCCCAAAGGTGTTCTATCAGGTTAAGGTCAGGACTCTGTGCAGGTCAGTCAAGTTCCTCCGCCCCAAACTCATTCATGTCTTTATGGACCTTGCTTTGTGCACTGGTCCAAATCCTTTGGTGGAGGGGGGATTATGGTTTGGGGTTGTTTTTCAGAGGTTGGGCTTGGCCCCTTAGTTCCAGTTAAGGGAACTCTTAAAGCGGAGTTCCACCCAAAATTGGAACTTACGCTTTAAGGGAAGGTGACCCCCTGACATGCCACAACTGGCATGTCATATTTTGGGGGGGGGGGGGGGTGGTTGTGTTCACAGGGTCCCACTTCCTCTCCTGGCACCGCAGAACCAGAAGGAAGTTCATCTGTCCCCACACCCTCTCTGTGATCTTCTGGGACACGTCACAGGTCCCAGAAGATATGCCGGCCATTCACAACACACAGCGCGACTCACGCATGCACAGTGCGCGCCCGGCTTTGAAGCCAAAGCCGGTGGTCCACACTTTTAATGCCGGCGCGACACAGAGAAGAGGGAGAAGAGCGATGCTGCGGGTGGCCGCATCGCTGGAGTGTGGGACAGGTGAGTGTTTGATTATTAATAGTCAGCAGCTACACTTTTTGTAGCTGCTGACTTTTAATAGGGTGGAACTCCGGTGTCAGCATACCAAGACATTTTGGACAATTTCATGCTCCCAACTTTGTGGGAACAGTTTGGGGATGGCCCCTTCCTGTTCCAACATGACTGCACACCAGTGCACAAAGCAGTCCAGACCTCAACCCGATAGAACACCTTTGGGATGAATTAGAGAGGAGACTGCAAACCCATCTTCTCATCCAACATCAGTGCCTGACCTCACAAATGCGCTTCTGGAAGAATGGTCAAACATTCCCATAGACACACTCCTAAACCTTGTGGACAGCCTTCTCAGAAGAGTTGAAGCTGTTATAGCTGCACAGGGTGGGCCAACTCAATATTGTACCCTATGGACTAAGACTGGGATGCCATTAAAGTTCATGTGCGTGTAAAGGCAGGTGTCCCAATACTTGTGGTAATATAGTGTATTTAGTTGAGTGGGGGCAAAAGGGAAAGAAGCTTTGTGGGACGGTTTCCTTGCCTTTTAAAGACTGCATAAACATTGCAAACCCTTTTTTAATATTTTTTTTATTTGACTTTATTTAACTTTAAGTGGACTTTTTCCCAGATGATGTACATTAAAGCATTTACATATTCTGAGAAAGTATTAAAAGCACTTCAAAATAAACGCCTGTCTACCTTTGCAACTGTATGCATTGTGGAGAAATTAAAGTGTTAATAATCCCACAACGGTAAAACAGTCTGTATATGCAGTAAATCATGCTCGTTATACTCACTGTGGAACCTAAGGGGTTAATCCTCTGCATTGTGTAAAAAGGCAGTTTTGTCCTGTCTTCTCTGATCCTCCCCCTCTTTTGCTGTCCCCAATCCATTTGCTACCCTAGGAGGCAGTCTGCACGTGCTCAGTTTGGTGTGTATTGCTAGAGAGTTTTTTTTGGGAAGGGTGCATGTGATCAGCCAATCAGCACCATCCAGACAGAGGGTCAGGGGTTATGCAGAATCATAGGACAGTCAAGGGAGAATGAAAAATCCTCCTACAATCTTTAACCAATGCTCGGCTGGACACTGATAGAAGTCACAAGACTGCTATATACTGATGATGAGAAAAGGTGTTACTAAACCCACAAAAAATCAGTCTGTATATGCAGTAAAACATGCTGGTAAGGCCTCATGCACACAGGACATTTTAAAACGTCAGCACTACAGCAGCGCTAAAAACACATCGCTTTGACGCATTTTGACATTAGCGTTTAGCCACGTTCGCATTTTTTGATGTTTTTACATTATAAACACTCTATATAATGTAAAAACGCCTATAAATGTCAAACGTGGCTAAACGCAGCTAACATTTTAGCCGGGTTTAGCTGTGTTTTTCGTTTTTACAGCTCCTGGAAGCACAGGCTGTCATTTTTTTCTACTTCCCCTAAACGCTTATGCCTCCAAATGCCTCTGACAGTTTATGTGTGCATGGACACATAGGCTAACATGGAGGGGCTTTCAGAGGCAGTTAAAAAAAAACATCAAATGCCCCTAACAGCAGATGTAAAAACGTCCTGTGTGCATGAGGCCTAATATTCACTGTGGAACCTAAGGGGTTAATCCACTGCATTGTGTAAGATGGCTGTTTGATCCTGTATGCACAGATCCTAACCTTCTTGCATTGTCCCCGAAACATGTCTGGATAAGATATAGTAAATGAAGTCAGGCTGCACATGCTCAGTTTGGTGTGTATTGCTAGAGAGAGCTTTTTTTCTTCTTTGGAGAGTGAATGTGATTAGCACAGGGCCAATTAGCACTGTCCAGACAGATGGTCAAGGGTCCTGCATCCTTGACAGGGCAGCCAGAGCAGTATGAACTCTTACAAGCTTTAAATAGACACTGATAGAAGTCACAAGATATCACTGCTATAGACTGCTGATGAGAAAAGGTATTTAGCAGTTTATATTTAGTAAAATAATTGCATTTCCATATTCTGTGTACTGTGGGAGACCAGATATAGTGGATGCAGGGTCCTGGGTTTAGTAACACTTTAATTTTAAGTGTTCATAGAAATCACAGCTACTCTCCCTGAACCAACTGAACTCCAACTTTAGAGTCTGCGTTGTGATCTTTGAGGAGGAATTACTTTAAAATATCTCTGCTACAAAGCTCAGTGAGGGCTTGTTTTTTAAGTTTTTTTGACTGCTTGTTAAGAACACACATAACCTTTAATGTTCATAGTATGGACACAGGTCCCAGGTGCAGATTAACCACTTCAGCCCCGGAAGGATTTCACACTTTAGGACCAGAGCCCTTTTTGCGATTCGGCGCTGCGTCGCTTTAACAGACAACTGCGCGGTCGTGCGACGTTGTACCAAAACAAAATTTGCGTCCTTTTTTTCCCACAAATATAGCTTTCTTTTGGTGGTATTTGATCACCGCTGTGTCATTTCTGATCGCCGCTTTAAACAAAAGAAGAGCGACAATTTTGCAAAAAAACCCAAATTTCTTACTTTTTGCTAAAATACAAATCCAAAATATAAAAAAACATTTTTTTCAATGGTTTTGGCTGATTTTATATTCTTCCTCATATTTGTGATTAAATCGCAATCAGCGTTTATTGATTGGTTTGCGCAAAAGTTGCCACGTTTACGGATAATGAGAATTCATTTTTGGGGTTTTTATTTTTTATTTAGAAGTAATGGCGGCGATCTGCGATTTTTAGCGGTACTGCGCTATTGGGACGGACATGTCGGACCATTTTGACACTTTTTTTGGACCATTGGCATTTATACAGCGATCAGTGCTATAAAAATGCACTGATTACTGTGTAAATGCCATTGGCAGTGAAGGGGTTAACCTGCAGGGGGCGCTCTAAGGGTTAACTGTGTTCCCTGGGCGTGTTCTTACTGTGTGTGGGCTGGCCTAGCAGGGGAAGGGAAGTGATCACAGCTTCCATATAGAGGAAGGCTGTGATCACAGCCCTTCCCCCTCTCAAAGAACGGAGATCCATGTTTACATTCACGGACCTCTGTTCTTTCACTCTGGGGGGGGCATCGCGGGTAGCCGGCGGGGATCGAGTCCGCCGCACCCGCTCCCTGGCTCCCCCCGGACACAGGGAGTGCGCCTCCGACGGCGCACGCACGCTCACAGTGTTCGATCTCGCAGCCGCCGTCGTATGACGGCGTTTTGCGATATCGAACCACTTTGTCGCCGTCAACCTGCGGTCGGCGGTCGGCAAGTGGTTAAAGTACCATTGACAATACAACAGTGCATGTTTTTTTGCATGCAATGATGACTGTTGCATTAATGCAGCCCCTTCTCTTTAAACAGGCTGTCAAAACTCATCAGCACAGGAAGAAAAAGCATCTTCACTCATTTTGGCAACACAGTGCACCACAACATATAAGTAATCACATCTGTGTTGTGCTTCGTTCCTCTGCTATCATCATGAATCACTTCTGATAAGTGTTCCTGACCCCAAGAGAAAAATGGTGACAGGGGAGGGATCTCCAGCTGATTGACAGCTTCAGCTCTATTCTTGTGTGCTGTGTGAAGGGTGGGGGTGTCCCTTCCCTCCAATCAGCTCTCAGAGCTCTCCTCACTGAGCTCTGCAGAGTGTGACTTCAAATCTCTGCTCCCTTCTTTTTCTGACATCTCAGACAAGCTTTATAAATTCTGCACTTTGAATGGATGTAGAGAAGAGAATATTGCAGATAAACAGGTACATCTTCCATAAGAGGATTTGTTTAATCTCTGTGAATCGCTTGAACCAGTCACTTTCGCTAGGTATATGTAAGAGTTTACAACCACTTTAAATAGAAGTACAATGACAGCATGCTAGCCTTTAACAAATATACAACAGCATTTTCTAGTGGAAGACTGCCTTGTGATGCTTCCATCATGGGTACAGTGAGGGGGGGATAGGAGAGTATAGGACACCATGGAAGTACAGGGTTCTCGGAGGGCCTGATAACAGTCACTGCTACCTCCTCTGCTGCGCCATTGTTGTATCAGACACACCTTCAGCTGGCGGTGCGCTTATCTCTCTCTTCATGTAAATGGTTGGTGCGCTCATCCTGGATCCGTTTCCTCACTTGCCCTCTGTATCTAATAGTTGTTGCTGTGCTCTGTACACTGACAGCCCGGGGACATTTCCAGTCCACCGCATAATGATTTCTCTTTAACCCTCTTTTTTAAATGCTGACAACCAAGCCAACTAGAGCAATTAGAGCAACAGACACAAACATAATTCTTACATAAATCACCCTTTAGATCTCTATCATAAGTCATTTTACAATTAAACCAGTTTAGTTATTTGAAATCTGTCTATACACCAAAATGTCACAATGCCAGCTGAAAATTTAAATCTGGCTTGGAATAAGTGACTGCTTTATATGGGACATGGAAAGGGGAGGTTCATATAGGAGTTAACATGGGTTAGAAAATATAGGGTGAGCATCCCAAGCATGGTGTATACAGTTTACAGAGAAGATGGAGGTAGGGCAGTGGCACAGGGCATACAGAAATGTCTCCCCTTCATTATTCCATGCAGCAATATGACCCAGCAAGTGTGGCGTGATCACAGGCTGTACATTAATAATGATGTGTGATCCTAAAATGGGGATCACTATCCTGCGCTTATGGATTTGTGATAAGTGACTAGAGCAGGGTTTCTCAACCAGGGTTCCTCCAGAGGTTGCTAGGGGTTCCTTGAGCAATGGTCAATTTCTACCTCTTAGATAAATTCCCAATGATACCATTGATCTTTTTAGCTATCTGTAAGGGGCTAATTATTCCCAATGACCACAAGTGTAGGCAGCATTCTTCCCATTGACCATCACACTAATGTATCATGAGTGGTAGATTTTTAATTTTTAGCAGGGGTTCCCCCGAGACCGGAGAATTATTTCAAGGGTTCCTCGGTGTTGAAAATGTTGAGAGAGGTTGAACTAGAGTGTACAAATAAAGATGGCTGAGTTTCCTCAGTATAGATAGTACTGTAGAAAGTTGCTGCTCTATAGAAAGGTGTCTGCGCCTTTAAAGTATGTAAGCGTATGTGCAAGAGCCCTCTTTCTATTGGGTCTTTTATCTGTAAAGTGCTGGTGTGTCAAAAGTAAAGTGTAATTGGTAAATCATAAAACATACAAATCAATATGCAAATGAATGTAAACTAATAGATACTCTGAACAATGACTATGAAAAATGTAAAATACAGCAGTGCTAGTGGTGTCAGTTTGATAAAATGTATAAATGAACAGTTCATCCAAGTGACACCATTTCATCAAGCAGCGAAACAGTTCATCAATGCAAGAAGTTCATCAGCATAAAGTTCATCAGCAAAAATATCTTCTTAATTTAATTGTGCTCTGTGGCAAGGATATAGTGATGGCAAAGGAGATGGATTGAGCCTTTGACAGCGTCCCGTGGGAGGGTCTAAACACGTCAAATGACCGTGGGTGGTGACCTCATTTCCATTGTTCAGATTCATTGTTCAGAGTATCTATTGGTTCACATTCATTTGTATATTGATTTGTATGTTTTATGATTTACCACCAATTGCTCTTTACTTTTGACATCAGCACTTTACAGATAAAAGACCCAATAGAAAGAGCGCTCTTGTACATACTCTTACAGACTGTGCATTACTTTACACAGCTTGCCAGGTAAAACAGACGTTATCTATAGGTGGATCAGAACTTTCGGCATCAGTATCTGTGTTGTTTTGTGTTGGACCGGTACCTGTTGGTACTTATGTTTCAGGCATTAGATATAGAATGTGTGGTGTTCAAGGGGTTAAGTGAGCACTAGGGATTAGGTTAGGGGTTTAGGTTAGGTTTACCTAGTATATGGGTAAAGGGTTATGAATGAAAACTGATATATGAATGAAGAAAAGGCAGATGAATGAAAGGTCTGCCTCCTCCATTCACAGATTGCTTTTCATTCATGGAATCTATAGTACAGTTTCTATGAATAGAGAAGAGCAGCCTGAATTCTATGCAGTAACGTAAAAAACCTTCTGCATGCAGCTTCCAATGCAGGCCCCCCTCCTAATACTTATCTGAGCCTTGTCATGTTCCAGCAATATTCATGAGAGCCAAGGCTTTCTTGGCTCTTTCATTTGTCATTGGTTCATATACCTGTACAGCAGCAGGAGCCATTGGCTCCCCCTGCTGTTATTTAGAGCCAATGACGAGGGAGAGGGGCCGAGCCTCGCTCTGTGCATCTGATGGACATACAGAGCGGGGCTCGGGAGCGAGCATACATGAGTGCCCCCATAGCAAACGGACTGCTAGGAGGGGGGGAGCCAGGAGCGCTGGTGTGGGACCTGAGAAGAGGGAAGGATAAGGGCTGCTCTGTGCAAAACCACTGCACAGAGAGGGAATCTATGTCATGTTTGTTATTTTACAGAATAAAAAAAAAAAAACAACCTCAACCTTTAGGCCTCATACACACGGGCGTATCTAAAAAAATAAACAAAACGTCGGGTCCGACGTCAAGGACAAAAAGTCGAAGTTTTTCGGCGTTATGCATTGGCATTTTTGAGCGTTAGTGAGCGTCGGCGTCAATAGGCGTTTTTTAAAAAAAATCATCCCTCTGCTATTTTTCAACCTAAAAACGTCGGCGTCAAAAAACGCCGGAAAACGCCGGTACAATATTAGGTGGCGTTTGTTGGCGTTAGTTGGATTGCGGTTGTTTGCGGTGGATTATAACATGGCCGCAAAAGGCCGCAAAAAACTGCGGCTGCAAAA
>BLSH010281383.1:92987-111929 GCA_018402905.1 Glandirana rugosa | reverse complement strand
GCCCCCACCTGTGTCACTGGCTGCAAACTGCCCCCACCTGTGTCACTGGCTGCAAACTGCCCCCACCTGTGTCCCTGGCTGCAAACTGCCCCCACCTGTTTCACTGTATACTGTGTCCTGTGATGCTGATCTGTATACTGTGTCCTGTGATGCTGATCTGTATACTGTGTCCTGTGATGCTGAGCTGTATACTGTGTCCTGTGATGCTGAGCTGTATACTGTGTCCTGTGATGCTGAGCTGTATACTTTGTCCTGTGATGCTGAGCTGTATACTCCTGACACAATATGTGGAATACAGGGGACGGAGTGGGTGGATTCTATAAGGGGCGGGGCTTATTAAAAGTAGGAGGGGTCAAAGGGAAGGGCGGGGCCTGGCGCCCCCCCATCCAAAAACTTCACCAGCCGCCACTGTAAACAAAGGGCTAGTTTACTGTGCTTCAGACTTTAGGGGAGCCAGACTGTGACCATTGGGAGTTGAAATTGTCCTGGCATCAGTGGGAGTAAATAGTGCATCTTTGGCATTAGGGAGAGGAATAGTGCCCCGTTGTTGCTGCCAGTGGGAGGAATAGTGCCTCATCATTGGTATCAGTGAAGGAATAGTGCCCCGTCATTGGTAACAGTGAAGGAACAGTGCCCAATCATTCTAATCAGTGAAGGAAAAGTGTGCCCCATCATTGGTATCAGTGAAGGAATAGTGCCCCATCATTGGTATCAGTGAGAGGAATAGTGCCCCGTCATTGGTATCAGTGAAGGAACAGTGCCCCATCACTGGTATCAGTGAGAGGAATAGTGCCCCTCCTTTGGTATCAGTGAAGGAATAGTGCCCAATCATTGGTATCAGTGGGGGAAATAGTGCCCCATCGTTGGTGTTAGTGGGAGGAATAGTGCTCCATCGTTGGTGTCAGTGGGAGGAATAATGCTCCATCGTTGGTGTCAGTGGGAGGAATAATGCCCCATCTTTGGTGTCAGTGGGAGGAGTAATGCCCCATTTTGGTGTCAGTAACATGAATTATGCCCCATTGTTAGTGTCAGTAGTAGGAATAATGGCTTGCATCAGTGGGAGGAAAAGTGCCCCAAGGGCCAGATAAAGGCAAGCAAAGAGCCACATCTGATCTGGCCCTCGGGCCGCAGTTTGGACACCACTGGTATACCATACTGTATATACTGTATGGCTGAACCAACATAACTATGAAAAAATTGCCATATTTAAACTTCAGCTTTATAGCCACTTTGTTATTAAAGTAGTAGTGTGGGAATATAGAAATATAAACATTCATGCTTACCTACCTTCTGCATCATCGGTCCAATGCTGCAAACTGTCCCCCACTGGCTCTAAGCCCAAGCACTGAGCAATCACATGACCTCTGATCACTCAGTTCTCAGTCTTCAGTGAACAGGGAAGGTGCTCTGCCCCTCCAGCGCTCACTGGAGCATTGGGCTGTGTGGTGCACAAAGAAGCTAAGCCAGCTGGCTGCAGGGCATCTGGGTGGATCCCAACATTATTGTCAGGATATACCCAGAGTCTAGAATGGCTCCATGACATCAGCCGACTTTTGCACACTGTCAGACGATTCTGGGTGACAGGAGAGCACTAGTAATTTCATTCTTGTGACCCACACGAGAAGTATGGCCAAAAAAGCTCTTTTAATTCAAAAACCTAGTACAGTTCAGGCTTAATTTACACTGGCAATTACATGCATGCATTAATAGAACATTTGTAAACAAATATAAATGCATGTCATGATTTTAAATGGTATAATTTACAATGTGCATTTACCTGCATTTAGGTGCATTCAATTTAGCTGTGTTTAAATAAAAAATAGAAATCTCTATGTTCAAGGGCAGATTGGATAGTCCTAAAGCATTTAACCATAAGTACATTTAGAAGCAGGAGAATGCGATCTGGGAAGCATTATGTTTATACTCCCCAGATAATTTCTCCTGCATTTGGGATGCAAGGGACCATTTAGTGCAGTGGTTCTCAATTCCTGTCCTCGGCACCCACTAACAGGCCAGGTTTGCAGGATAACTGAAATACATCACAGGTGATATCATTTGCTGCTCAGTGATTGCAGTATTCTAGTCTGCATCTCCCCAAGGTAATACTTAAAACCTGGCCTGTTGGTGGTTCCTGAGGACAGGAGTTGAGAACCACTCAGGGGCACCTTCTATACTCTGTTGTGTGCAGCTTAAACAGTCAAGTCCCGTACACACGGTTCGACGATCGCACGTACAATCTCGTCGAATCGTATGTTGGCTGTTGTATGCAGCATACGTTCAGGTGATTGTAATTATAATCCAGCCATTCCTGACTTTGGGCATGCGTGTTTTGCACAATACAACTTGTTGTACCAACTGCTCTGTACACACGATACAACGGTCGTATGAGAGCTTGTTGGTACAACCAAGTTTTCTAGTCTGCTCATACAACTCCCTTGTACGACCGTCGTATGTTCTACTGTTCGAATCGCGCATAGGAACGATCGATATCGCATACAACGGTCGTGAGTACGACCTGTTGTATGCGATTGTCGAACCGTGTGTACGGGGCTTCAGCTTCTATGCAGCATAACGCCCAATATTCAGCGCAAACAAAACCAGCACACTTTTTGCAATCAACGTTTTTTTTTTTTTAGCATGGGGGCCCAAATTGCACACAGGCCCATTGTATTCAGGAAACGTCTCTGGCTTACTTAAATTGTTTTATTTTATATACTTGTGTTAGTGAAAGATAACAGAGATAAGGAATATGCAGCATGTTACAAGCAAGGAACTTGTTAGGAATGTTTCCTGTGCTGAGACTCAGGGAATATTATATGATTAGGACAGCTTTCTTCCACGCTAAGCCTGTATATACTTCATGATGTGCTAACTGCAATGTCCAAACCCAGATTCTAATTTTAAATGCCCTATTTTCTCTTTGTGTGGACGCCTGATTGTTAATCTGGTTTGACATTTTCCGTTATATCAGCAGAATCTCAGTTCTTACTGTACTCTTGCTGTTCTGTTTCTCGGCCTGACATGTTCCCACATAGACTTCTTCAAATTATTTACATTTGAGTTGAGGAAATTTAGCAATGGCCCATCTCAGGCTAAACAGACAGAAATTCAACAGAATTTCACTGCAATATTGCAAGCTAACCTTGCTTTAGAGACAGGATGAAAACATTAAAGTGGACTAGTACTGACCTTTACCATATACTTATTTCAATGCAGACAGTGCATTGATTTTGGTCACTTGGGGGTTTATTTACTAAAGGCAAATAGACTGTGCACTTTGCAAAGTGCAGTTGCAGTTGTTTATGAGCTTAGTAAATGAAGTAAAGCTTCATTTTGCAAAGAATACCCAATCACTTGCAAGGGAAATAAAAAAAGAAAAATGCATTTTTGCTTGCACCTGATTGGATAATGGAAGTGCTCCAGAGCTCATTAAATGAGCAGAAGCTCTGCTGACTTTTATCACCCAATCATGTGCAAGCAAAAGTGCTGTTATTTTATTTTCCTTGGACATGATTGGGTGTTCTTTACAAAGTGAAGGTTTACGTCATTTACTAAGCTCTGGAACAACTGCACTTGCAGAGGGCAACTGCACTTTGCAAAGTGCACAGAGGTTGATTTATTAAAGATAAATAGACTGCAGTTGCACTCTGTACGTGCAGTTGTTTATGAGCTTAGTAAATTAAGTAAAGCTTAATTTTGCAAAGAATACCCAATCACGTGCAAAGGAAATTAAAAAAAAAAAACAGCCTTCTTGCTTGCACAAGATTTGATGATGGAAGTCAGCAGAGCTTCTGCTCATTTACTAAGTGCTGGAGCAACTGCTCTTGCAGAGTGCAATTGCACTTTACTAAGTGCACAGTCTATTGGTCTTTAGTAAATCAACCCCTGGGTGTCTGATGATGCAGATTGGTTTTGAAGAATCCTGTTTAGGCAGAGGCATATGGGTGGATGTACTAAAGGCACAAAGGGGTTCATTTACTAAAGGCAAATAGAATGTACACTTTGCAAGGTGCAGCTGCCTTCTGCAAGTGCATTTGCTCCTGAGCTTAGTAAACAAGGTAAGGATTTACTTTGCAAAGAATACCCAATCACGTGCAAGGAAAATTTAAAAAAAAACAGCATTTTTGCTTGCACATGATTGGGTGATGGAAGTCAGCAGAGCTTCTGCTCATTTACTAAGCTCTGGAGCAACTGCACTTGCAGAGTGCAATTGCACTTTACTAAGTGCACAGTCTATTGGCCTTTAGTAGATCAACCCTTGAGTGTCTGATGATGCAGATTGGTTTTGGAGAACCCTGTTTAGGCAGAGGCATTGAGGTAAATGTACTTAAGGCACAAAGGGGTTAATTTACTAAAGGTAAATAGACTGTGCACTTTGCAAGGTGCAGTTGCCATCTGCAAGTGCATTTGCTCCAGAGCTTAGTAAATGAGGTAAGGATTCACTTTGCAGAGAATACCCAATCACGTGCAAGGAATTTTTTTTAAAAAAGAGCATTTTTGCTTGCACATGATTGGATGATGGAAGTCAGCAGAGCTTCTGCTCATTTACTAAGCTCGGGAGCAACTGCACTTTGCAAAGTGCACAGTCTTTTTACCTTTAGTATATCAACCCCATAGGCTGTGCACTTTGCAACGTGCAGTTCTCCATAGCTTAGTAAATAAGGGGGCACTTTGCTGACTGGATTGTCATCCAATCATGTGCAAACAAAAATGCTGTTTTTTACTTTCCTTGCATGTGATTGGGTATTTTGCAAAGTGAAGCTTCACCTCTTTAACTGAGCTCTGGAGCAACTGCACTTGCAAAGTGCATGGTCTATTTGCCTTTAGTAAATCCACCCCATTGACTGGCCTCCTTAAACATCAGTGCCCCAGTATTTTCTGGGAGTGACCACATGACCAATGCCTCAACAGTCCTTTTTTGTCGGAATACTACATGCAATATGACTGCTTTACTCCAGTGCTGGACTTCCTTTACTGAGCCTGTGCTCCAAATTCATATCTAGATACATGCAATCCATATTCACATTCCAGCCCCACTTCTTTAAACTGATTCTGACACTAAAATAAAAGTGGTAAAAATATGGCCCCTGCAAAGAAGATATGTACTACTCTCCCCTGTTGCTGCCCAGGCCGCTGATCTTTGCTATATTTCAGAGAAAATGCCCCTTGAAGATTCTTTGAAAATTACACTTACAGGAGCATCGTACTCCTGGATCCCTTGCCAAGATCTGTGGTTCCTCCCAGCAACTTTTGTGTCACCACAGGGTACTGTCATTTTTTTAACCACATTCAGGTTATTTTATGAAGTAGGACTCTGCAGTAATGGTTGGGCATATTTACCTGTATGAATTGCTGAGGGGGTCCAACCTATAGCCAAATACTTATTTTACTGACCCATGAAGTTTCCAATGGATGAAAGGTAATGTGATCAAAAAAATATAAATATACATTTTATGATATAGTGTCCTGCATTTTAGTGTATGTCTAGACATGTCTACCAATCTGCTCCTAATTAAGTCATAGGTGGAAGTGGGCAGCTTGCTGCATCTACGAAGCGGTGACATACCTGGAGCAGTTCCCAAACCTTTCTGTCATAACCAAATCCCAGGACAGTCAGACAAACAAATTTCCTACAGAAAGTATGAGAAGTTAGCACTAAGCACAGCCCCACACATCCCTTTTGATCCATCACTAGCATGGACAACTTCACTGGTCAACAAGAATGAGTAGAAGGTAGGATGGGTTGGACAAGCATGGCACTATCAAGTAAAGATGAAGCCTTGCCTCTGAGAACAGCCTGAGATTCTCCATTTATAGAAAAGTTTGGGAAGCTGCCACAGTTATGTGAAGCTGCCACAGTTATGTGCAGGTACCCCCTAGGTCCCCCTTTCCACCAGTGACAACGTCTCTTTGAGACTTGCTGGTATCTTACAAGCTTTAAGTTCTGCACACAGGTTTCCCTAAAGCCCAATGGAACGTTCTGCATTCATTATTGCAATGCAATCAGACTACATATACAGTAATAAATATGATGTTGTCTTTTGGGATTTTTTTTTTTACATACTATGTGCTACAACAGTGACCCAAGTCTTCAGAGGTCCAAAACACCCCCTGCAGAATGCTCCACTTATCAGCATTGCTCATGGAATGTGAGTGCTTTTAATAGAAGCACTGTTCGTAGGGCATTGGGTAGCTGGAGACATGGGGGGAGATTTACTAAAACTGGAGCACTCAGAATCTGGTGCAGCTGTGCATAGTAGCCAATCAGCTTCTAACTTCAGCTTGTTCAATTAAGCTTTGCTAAAAAAAACCCGGAAGCTGATTGATTTCTGTGCAGAGCTGCCTAAAATGTTGCACTTTCCAGTTTTAGCAAATCCCCTCCAAGTTTTGTAGCGTTGTATATGAGAGCAGCGGACCAACTCTCCAGGTGCCAGCACACCATATTTTAACCTGGCTACAGTACATTATTTAGAAAGAAAACCAAAAATGCAAAAGCATATTTATTCTACCACAGCAAAAAGGATCATTTTAACAATCAACATTATATTCTGATGACTGTGTGTGGTTAATATATGTGATACATTTCAGTAGATTCATTTTTAATTCAATGGCTTTAGTTAATATTTTTCCACATTTACAGGCAGACCAAGCTGTCCATCAAACATGGCAATGACATAGGTTGGCGTCAGACCCCCACAGTTCTTAAATTGGTACCTGTACTAGCAAATAATTATATTTTGGTGACTATACGTGGGTAATATATGTGATCAATTCCAGTAAAGGAATTTCTTTTTATTTCAAACGCTTTTATTAATATATTTCCCACATTTAAAGGCTGACCAAGCAGTCCATCAAACATGGCAGTGACACAAGTTGGAGCTGGAAAAGGAACCCCATGGTTCCTAAAGAAGACCTGCACTACCAAATAAGATGCCTTCAGAAATATATCCACTGTGTAATTTTTAATAACACCCCCCCGCCCCCAGTGACTGGTTACATGAGCAATGCCAAGGCCTCCTTAAAAGCAAAGTTTAGAGGTGTACTGGTCAGTCACATGACCATTGCTCCAAAGGGTTACGGAATTTCAAGGATTCTGGGTAACAGGTACATTTTTTTTTAAAAAAGAATAATGTCTTCAGGGTATAGGTCTATTCCCTCCAATGCAAATTGATAACTTGCTTTTTTATACACAAAGCCATCATGGTTTTGTTTTGCTGCTTTTTCTCCTGTGTATTCCATACATTGATCACTATAGGTGCACAGCGCAGGGCATACAGAATGCAAACATGCCTGTTAGCAGCAACTGTCATCAGTGAGCGAGCGTATTTACATACAGCCCACTAATGCAAACACTGTCTATGACTTGACAACGAATAGGAAAGACTTGGGTGATAAATACAGGAAGACACATGATCAGTGGATAGAAATCATGCTGCACTGGTAATACTGTCTGCAGCGGCTATAAAACAGACTCGCCAGACATTCCATAAAGATTGCAATGCCATTATATATTAATAAAAATATTTCTTTCTGCAGCTGTAAGCAGAATGCAATATACAATTATATTCTGGTTTATATCAAAAGCATTTTACACTTCTGACCTGTCAGTTAAAAATACCTACATGTTCACCCAATAATCTCAAAACCCAGGCTTCCAAATATATAAGTACTGCCTTTTAGCTGTGAAGTTGGCATTCTTGACATCCCTCTACTGGTTTGTTAGGCTTGGTGTATTGAATTAAGGTAAGCATTGGGGGTATGCTAGAGCTCAGACAATGGAGCTAGGAGCTGCCAGTCTAATTATGAACCCCCTCCGAGTTCTGGAGATTCTTGAGCACTCATGAAGATAAAAAAGAGAGGTCAAGTTTTCCCTGTTGGAGTCACTGGTTACCCCCCGAGGAGTCCAGCAAGGGCAGAACAACTACTTAAGTAAGCCAAAAGTCAAGTATGATAACAAAAGGCATTACAGGATTACCAAGGGAGAACTTACTGCTGATAACCCTGGAAGCAGTATGCTCCAATAATCATCTGCTAGATGGTTTAACCATCTACTAGGCTAAAATCCATAGTAGATGGACTAATCTAAAGGCTCCAATTGTTTGCCTCAAAAACAGTTCATTTTAGCCCCAAATTATTGACAGTTGGCATATATACAAAACTACCTCCAAATTCTTCCCCAAACATTATTTGTCTTGATATCTTACAAGGGGAATGAAATATCTGATTGTACACAGCCACACTGGTACCTTCCATTTTCATATGATCCTTCCAGTTATCATATGAGTTTTCTTACGTTCAATTCACAATCTAGAGCACCCTTTAAAATTATGAACAATCTTGAGCCACCCCATTATAAAATGTAAAAAACTAAACAAAAAGTTTTATAGAACAAAGAAATATCCACACATGTAGGACATCCAACGTTAGTCATTTATTCTTCCAAAGCCAATGCACCTTTGCAAACTGGTGTGGACTAGTATTCCAATGTTTCTCTCCCCCTCGCCTTCTCTGCCTCCTTCAGTTAATGTAACCTTATTGCTAACGAAGAGGGGCGGAGGAGGGGCAAACAAGTATGTCGCGCAGGCTCCAACGTCCACCTATCAACCAATGACGTCATTGGTTGTTGGGATGCCGGTGGCTGGAAGGTTGTAATGGTGTGCAACGAAAACCTGTGGCTTTGTGTAACTAAAAAGCAGGCTTCGTCCACCTGCTGGCTTGCATACAGATTTTGGGCACGTTTTAAGGACTTTGCTAAGGCACCCCTAAAGAAACCCGAAGGCACCAAGGGTGTCTGGGCACCCTGGTTGAAAAAGGCTAGAGTGCATCCTAGGTGCTCTTAGATTTGTGCATGTGTGTGTATTGAGAAGTTGATACTTAGTGTGAGTACAGTCAGACAGCACAATCTTCCAATAAAGGCAACCTTAAGGCCTCATACACACGGACGTTTCTTGAAAAATAAACAAAACGTCGGGCCCGACGTCAAGGAAAAAAAAATTGGCGTTTTTCGGCGTTATGCATTGGTGTTAGTGAGCGTTAGTGAGCGTCGGCGTCAATAGGCGTTTTTTAAAAAAAATCATCCCTCTGCTATTTTTCAACCTAAAAACGTCGGCGTCAAAAAACGCGGGTTAACGCCGGTACAATATTAGTTGCCGTTTGTTGGCATTTTGCGGCGTCCGCGTCAAAAAATGCCAAAACGTTACAGCCTCAGAACGCGATAGCCGTGGGTTCTACTTTCAGCTCACTAACGCCGACGCCATCTACAGCTCAAAAACGCCTACGTTTTTATGGGGCCATTGACTAACATGGAGAGCTGCAAAAAACGCCAGAAAACGCCGGCGTCAAAAAACATCCGTGTGTATGAGGTCTTAGCCTCCTTTTAATGGCATAAAACCTTAGAATCACCGCTGATCACAGTTTCATAAACGGACACCTCAGTGAGCAAAAGTTAAAGGCAGCACGTGGGAGGCCTAAACGACAGATTATTTTCTAGTCTTTGTTTAGAGGGAATTTTAGTAGTGTGATGATGCTCAAGAAAGCAGGTGACACAGGAAGTAGAAAGCTGAAACAGGAAATGGTGGTGTAGCCATTCTGACTGGAGAGATTCACAAATCTTTTGGCAAGTAAAACATTTCATATATATTGTATTTATCGGTTTGCTTGAAATCACCATACAAATATCAAATAGAAAGATATTATTCATGCCTACCTCATGGACAAAGTAAACTTTGGCTTCTACATAGATTCCCATGCGAACAACAGCACGGACAGCTGCATTCATACCTGGGGAAAGGGAAAAATCTGTTAGTGATGTCATAAAGGAGTGAAAATACTGCTTTGTATATTGCATACTTCACAGATTCATGCTATAAACCAGCAGCTCTGGATGGGGGCCTAAGGGATTGATGTTTGTTTTAATGCTGTACTCCAGTACTCAGTCAGCTGTAAAATATTAGTAGCATGTGCTTCCCTCCTCCCAGATAGCAAGGTTTTAATGCTCATTTAATGTAGGAGAGATGTAAAGCTGAGGAATACTTACCTTATTCTTCATTTTAAGTTAAGCTTTACGCGTGAGCAGACCCTGACCCAGTACAAATATTTGTCCAAGGTCCAAGTTTACGTGTGCAGTGTCAGGCACTCACTAAATGCAGCTACCAGAGGATCAATATGGCGGCCATAGAACTTCTTTTTTTTTAGGAAAAAAAAATCAACAATAGCAACAAACTTACTTCACTTTTATTTCTCTTTAAAGCAGACCTAAAATCTGGAACCTTTTTCCAGGCAAGGAACCCTTTAAAATTATGGACAATCTTAAGGCATCCCATTGTAAACTGTAATTAACTAAACTAAAAATATTACAGAATACAGCAACCTCCACACACGCAATGTTAGAAGTAATTTATTCTTCCAAAGCCAATAAATACACCTTTGCAAACTGGTACTGACTATTATTCCAATGTTTTCTCTCTCCCTCATTCAGCTAATATGACCCCATTGCTGATGGAGAGGGGTGGGGGAGGGGCAAGTAAGTATGCTGTGTAGGCACCTAATGTCCACCTATCAACCAATGACGTCATTGGTTGTTAAGACACCAGTGGCTTCAAGGTTGTAATGGTGAACAATCAAAACCTGTGGCTTTGTGTAACTAAAAGGCAGGCTTCGTCCATCTTCTGGCTTGTATACAATTTTAAGGGCTTTGCTATATCAAAACCTGAAGGCACCATGGTTAACCGCCCTGGCGGTATGATAATTTCAGATTTTTGGTGCTGAAAGTGGTACATTATTTTGCATGGAAATTTGGCATTTTATATTGTAGGCCTGTAATTCTTAGGAATAACTTGCTTAAATCTGTCCAAACAACAGTCTAGTAGACATCCCGGGTATGATAAAGTTTGAAACATGAAATCATAAATTCTAATATAATAAATAACTAAAAATAATTATCAAAAATAATAACGTAATAGTAATAAAATGTATTCAATAATGCAATCAAGCCAAAAACACTGAAATTTGCTCAGTTGCAGAATTGTTGCTGTCGTCACTTTCAGTGTCTGATGATAAATTTCCCCAAAAATCAGTATCACTCAATTCTGCAAATGATTCTTATTTACTATCGCTGTTTTCTAGCTGATCAAAAAACACCTACACTACACCAACACTTTTTGGTTGCCATGGACATTCTCATGTTTCCAGACAGAAAGAATGACATCTATAATATAAAAGTGCATGCAGGGCACTGGGCAAAGCACTGGGGACAAAGGGGATGTGACATGATTTCATACAGTAATGTAATCTTACAGATTACAGTGTCCTGCTTGTATACTGTGTGTTTCACTTTTTGAATTTCCCACCGGTCTCCGCCCCGTGCGACGCGGCGCTCGCAGGGAACGGAGCCCGGCACACAGGCAACGGGCGGAGGACACAGCCCACAGACACGGCGGGGGACATCGCTGGATCCAGGGGACAAGGTAAGTAACGCTGCCTTGGATCCAGAGATGCGATCCCGAGTGTGGCTCGGGGTTACCGCTAATGGTACTGAAATTCCACCCCGAGCCACACTTGGGAATACTGCCAGGGAGGTTAAAAAAGTTAAATTCTAACCCCAACTACACCACGGGCAGGATTAAGAAGCTGTATAGTCACACAGAGGAGGATTTAAATGATGGTGATCACAGAATTGTATGTTGCTCCTCCATGGTGTCACGGGTCTTCAATTCCTCCCATGGTCCATAAACATATTAGTAGGCTCCCCGCCATTTAACCATTTAACCAAACTGTTTGCTTGCCTAACTATTGTAAGGAAACTACTGAGTATTTTTCCTGTGCCAGAAACTAATGTGAGGGGTTCCATTTTCCCAACAAATATCGCATCGCATTGCGATATAAAGTAAATTTGATGACCCATTGGTATCTCATAGTGATTGTTCTTATGTTATTGACTTTGTTTGGACAGTTAGGCAGGCTGACCTTAAGGCTGGGTTCACACTAGTCCGATTCTGGGACCGACATGAGGAGCACAAGTCGCATTACGTCACAAAAACAATTATTCCCTATGAGAGCTGTCTTAACTGGTCCGACGTGTGTTTTTCAAAGTCGGACCGACTTTGAAAAAGGTTCCTGTACTACTTTTGTCCGACTTTGATCCTACTTCAGCCCATTGAAAGGCATTGAAGTCGGATCAAAGTCGGATCAGTGTTCTTGCGACTTGTGCTCTGGGGATCATGAAGGGGAACTCCACGCCAAATTTAAATAAAAAAAACGGCGTGGGGTCCCCCCCCCCCAAAATCCATACCAGACCCTTATCCGAACACGCAGCCCGGCAGGCCAGGAAGGGGGGTGGGGACAAGCGAGCGCCCCCCCTCCTGGACCATACCAGGCCGCGCGCCCTCAACATGGAGAGTATGGGTGCTTTGGGGCAGGGGGGGCTCTGCGCCCCCACCCCAAAGCACCTTGTCCCCTTGTTGATGAGAACATGGGCCTCTTCCCGACAACCCTGGCCGGTGGCTGTCGGGGTCTGCGGGCAGGGACTTATCGGAATCTGGAAGTCCCCTTTAACAAGGGGGCCCCCAGATGCCGGCCCCCCACCCTATGTAAATGAGTATGGGGTACATCATACCCCTACCCATTTACCTGGAATAAAAAATGTACAAAAAAAACACACTACACGGGTTTTTAAAATATTTTAATAAATCAGCTCCGGCGTCTTCGGCTCTTTTGCGGGGTCTTTCATCTTCTGAGGGGTCTTCTTTCTTCTCCTTCTCTGCGGCGTCTTCTGCTCTTTTGACGGTCTTCTCCACTGTCCTCTTCCCTCTGTTCTTCCTCTCTTCTTCTCCCCATGTTGACACAAGGTGATCTCCTTCACGAATGCCCTCTCCGCTGTGTGCTGTGCCTTATATTGGCATGGGGCGGGGCCACCCGCTGACATCACCTGGCAGGTCCCGCCCCTATTATGTCACATCCTGGGCGGGGCTGTGACATCATAGGGGGCGTGCCTGCCGGGTGATGTCAGCGGGTGGCCCTGCCCCATGCCAATATAAGGCACAGCACACAGCGGAAAGGGCATTCATGAAGGAGATCGCGTCGTGTCAACATGGGGAGAAGAAGAGAGGAAGAACAGAGGGAAGAGGACAGTGGAGAAGACCGGCAAAAGAGCAGAAGACGCCTGGAATTTTTTATTCCAGGTAAATGGGTAGGGGTACGATGTACCCCATACTCATTTACATAGGGTGCGGGGCCGGCATCTGGGGGCACCCTTGTTAAAGGGGGCTTCCAGATTCCGATAAGTCCCCGCCCGCTGACCCCGACAACCACCGGCCAGGGTTGTCGGGAAGAGGCCCTTGTCCTCATCAACATGGGGACAAGGTGCTTTGGGGTGGGGGGCGCAGAGCCCCCCCTGCCCCAAAGCACCCATGCTCTCCATGTTGAGGGCGCGCGGCCTGGTATGGTCCAGGGGGGGGGGCACTCGCTCGTCCCCAACCCCTTTGCTGGCCTGCCGGGCTGCGTGCTCGGATAAGGGTCTGGTATGGATTATGGGGGGGACCCCACTCCGTTTTTTCGGCGTGGGGGTTCCCTTAAAACCCATGCCAGACCAAAGGGCCTGGTATGCTCCTGGAGGGGGACCCCATGCCAGTTTTTTTTTTAAATTTGGCGTGGAGTTCCCCTTCAAGATCCCCAGAGCACAAGGTGCCTGGCATTGTCGGGTTCCCACTTGTCCAACAAATGGATCGACATTGTGGCACAAGTCGCATTACGTCACCAAATCAATGTTTCCCTATGAGAGCCGTCTTAACTGGTCCGACACAAGTCGGTCCGACTTTGAAAAAGGCTCCTGTACTACTTTGGTCTGGCTTTGGTCCTACTTCAGCCCATTGAATATCATTGAAGTAGGATCACATTCGGATCCTTGTTCTAACCATCCGACATCTGACTTGGTGATTACAACAGCAGTAAAAGGAATTTATCACACACTGGGATTGTTTTCATTGGTCAAAGAACAAGTCACTATCTCAAAGTCAGAGCAAAATCTTATCCTGTTCATTCAAGTCAGATGGAAGTAGGACCAAAGTAGGACCGATGTTGCAGGGCAAAGTAGTATCAAAAGTCTGACGATTTTTGTGTCGGATAGTGTGAACCCCGCCTTTGAAACCAACAACTAAACTGCCTGAAATAAGGACTGCCTGTGTCAGCAGTTGTAATATATCCGTTGAACTCCTTACAGGTCCGCCCACAGTTTGTGTAGGGTACTGTAGTGAATTGGCAGCACCATACAATCACAGGAACCAGCGCACCTTGGTTTAATGATATTCTTGTGATAAGTGATAGGCATCACAGATTGACATTTTGGAACCTCACAGGATCCATTTTTCTACCTTGAAACATGGATCCTGTGAGGTACTAAAATGTTGGTCTGTGACGCTGTTCCTTTATGTGAATAAAGGACAAGATTATAACTATATCAAGGTGTGCTGGTTAAGATCCTTAGCAACCAATCAGAGGTGGCAAGGTATGGCGTCTTGGAATTTGACTAGTTGATGATAACGCAATACAGACAAATATCATTTTAGACAGTTTCATAAATGAGGTCTGCTCTGTAGTAGAAGCACAGATCCCCTACTAGCATGCAACCAGCTCATAGGCCCTATAATCTATAAGGTAATCCAAGATGTCCTACTGAATAAGTATAGAATGACGTCACCTTGTGGTTTGTTTTAGTAACCTAATTTATTTTCTTCTGTGTACTTATAAGTCATCTCAAGACATGTCCTTCTAGGAAATGACATGCAGCAGTTATTATGCTATCAGGACATCTAGCTTTTCAGAGTTCTGTAACTATTTGATAAGCAGAGATAAAGATGATGGACAAAGGATGGTAACTCAAGCAACCAATCAGATTTCAGTTTACTGTAGTCAGATCAGTGAAAGATGAATTAATTGCTGTGGGTTACTGCACTTTGTAAATTGTTTTTTTTTTTGCCTTCTTAAGCATGAGCAGAAAATATCAAGGCAACACAATGAGTGTTGTGTACCGTAGGTAACCATGGCACAAGGTTTCAGACCTTCATAATAAGATTATGGGATTTGCAAAAAGCTATTTGCCTCATTCACAACAAGGCTGACTCCACTTACAACTGACACAGAATTTCTCTGGTGTGCACCATACGAAACATGTCGGTGTCTCTGCATGAAAGAACGAGAAGAAGAACCTAATCCGCTATTAAAGTAACAGCTGTTCTTCCTTTAGATCCATCAAGTATCCTAAAATATAATAGTATTTAAATAATACTGAATATGGATAAATGATAAATTATCAGCGTTCTTTAAACTTTACCCAAAGTAAGGTAAGTGCAAAGAAGGGGTGGATTCCCTTGTGTTGTCATATAAAAACATAAAATGGCCTCTTTCCCCAGCTTCATTACCTTACCTACCGCCACTCTTCTGCAAAATCCAGCATGTGCACAGTTCTCTGCCAAGTTTTTAGCACATGGCAAAGACCTGCGTCCTGCGACATGTCTGGAGATTTTTGTGCATGCACACCATTTCCGCTAATATCTGGTATCTAGAACATGGCAGAGACCTAACTGTGCACATATGTGAAACACCTGATGTGTCCTCAGACATCCTGTGAGTCTCAGCCAGGTATTCAGGACCTACGCATGCACAGAAACTTGCTGCATGCATATGGCCTTGGTATTGCCTCCTGGGAACGTGTGTCTTGGCAATCCTAGGAGGTAGCGAGGGGTGTTGTCCTTACTAACTGTACAGTTCCTTACCAATAATATTGAAACATTTTCCAGTTCTGAAATGGGGCAGGAGGAGGAACCAATAGAATGCACACTAGAGCTGCATGATTAATCGTTAAAAGATCATGATCCCGAATCAACCGCCACACGATCGTAATCCAACATTTCCACGATTCATGTAAAAAGTGCAGAGCAGTTTTCTGCTCACAGCTGTCAAAAAAAATTAGCTGGCAATGTTTATCAACAACATTGCTCAGCGCTCAAAGAGACAGCTAAAAAGAAACATTGTATCTTATCTGTCCTTCTGTTTATTCATTTACAGCTCACAGGGATGAACTTTGGTCTGCAAATGAAGTCAGTTTAAAGCAACCTTGTCAAGTAAAAAAAAAAAAATATATATATATATATATATATACAGGCGGTCCCTGGGTTACAAACAAGATAGGATCTGTAGGTTTGTTCTTAAGTTGAATTTGTTTGTAAGTCGGAAAAGGTACATTTTTTAAGGGTAGCTTCAGCCAAAAATGTTTTGCTGTCTGTGCTTCTGTTTATAAGATTTTACCTCACTTTCTATCCCTATGAAAATTGAATTTTGAAAATTTTGAGTCGTTGCGGAAACAAGGATTGGTGATAAAGCTCCAGTGGAGACACTTTTTCCCATGAGAGCTCTTACAGCAGTGAATTTCCCTTCCTAGAGGGAGATTTCCTCTCACTTCCTGTTGTCTCCCTCCGTTTGTAAGTAGGAGACGTTTGTAAGTCGGATGTTTGCAACTAGGCGACCGCCTGTATATATATATATATTTGGTTTTTATTAAATTATTCCTCTCTTTAACCCCTTATTAACCTTTAATTTACTCTAATCAGCCTTATTAACGCCTTATTCTCCTTCTCCATTTAATTATTATTTTCCTGCTGATTTTTTTTTTTATTTACTTCTATTTTATAAACTATTAATAATTAAAACAGTTTTTTTTTCATTAATATATTTACCCCTTTAACATGTTTTACATTGAAAAAAGCGCAAAATTTTAAAAAAAATGTTTATTTCATTTGTAAAATAACTTCTCAGTGCTTTGTACCATTGCTGATAGCTGAAGTGTAAACCAAAAAGTTGTGGTAGGTATTGGTAATTGGTATCGTTGAGTTTAAAAAACAAGACCCTTATATAACTCATTGGTATCTTTTTTTTAATTCTTTACACATTCCATTATTTTTCATTACATTTCTTTAAATTTGACTGAAGCTAAGAGTATTATGTCTTTTTTTTATTGCCATCTTGTTTGATTACCTAATGTTCAGGGGTTGTAAATCTTTAAAATAAAAATGTTTTTTCAGAATCGTAAGAGAATCATGATCTTTATTTTAAGCAAAAAAAGACTTGTGCAGCTCTAGAGCACATTAATGTAATGTGTGAAAATCTGCTTTAAGCAGGCCATATACAAGTAGAATTTTGTTCTAATGTTTGTATGGAAATTCTGAAAAATAGCAGAGCATTTAAACTTGCCATCTTTGAGTCAACTAATTTCATTTGAAATCCCATAAAGTTTCATCCACCCCTGCTACTTGAATGGAATCCAAGACATTAAACAGGTTTCTTTGGTGCCTAGAACATGCACGCATGATTTTTTGCATACAAAAACCTCATTCAGAGCTTGAATTTATTTTGTTCTAAAAAAAAATTCCGTCCTGCTCCTTCAATAACCATTAGAAAATCAAACAAATGTTCTGAAATTTTACTAGTCTATGACCACTTTTAATTCAAATAATAATTAAATGTAAGCATGCACTATATGGTCATGAAGTATATGGAACCTCCCCCCCCCCCCCCATATTATTGATTTCATGTGTTTCTAGTAAAGGTAGACTACATTAGTCATTGGCAATTGTGCGGTTCCAGCCTTGTAGTAACCACACATAGTTCCAGTATGACTACTCCTGTGCACATGGCCTGGATCGCCCCTAAATTGATAATGGAGGATGGCCACCTTAGGCCGATAACTCTTGATGGGAGGGTTTACTGCGCTGTCTGTGTAATAGCTAATTTGTTGTCTGGAAAACATATTAAAACAATGTTATTGGAAACAGACTGCATTTCCTGTGCAGGCCGAAATATTTTTGGAGCATTCATTCTTCCTTCTAAATAGTCAACCGAACAACAAGCACTAATTAGTGTTAAAATGTTTGTATTTCTAAAAGATTTAGGGTTCGCCTGATTTAATACATTTGGCAGCACTGCAAAACTGATTATAATTGAGGGTCCATATTCATGCCTAATGAACATTTCTTTCAAAAAGAATGTACAGGTTAATTAATTAGATATGTCAAAGGGTAAAACTAATGGTGGTCAACTCAATACCATTTGGGGTGAAAGGTCATTCAGAGGACCAAAGGAGTGCAAATAGCTTGGAAGCACCTTATCATGGACAGACATTTTTGACTTGCTGAACAGGCCCCGACAATCAGAAATCATCTAAAAAACTAAACACATGTTACAGTCTGATTGGTTGTTACATCCTAGTATATAGGCCTGTGTTTATTCTATTAATGGACCCCACTAATGGGGATTTATGTAAAAAAGGGATTTTATTAAAACTTACCGTAAAATCCTTTTCTCCGAGTTCACTGACAGACGCAGCTCTTCATGACTTTGTGGGGTTTTATGTTCGTCCTACCAGGAGTTAACTAGGCAGGGAAAAGAAATCAGCTGGCCCCTCCCCTGGGGGTCGTCCTCTTTTCCTACATTAAAACCCCCCCTCACAGAGGAGCTCTCCAGTTTGTACACAAGCCGTACCAAAATAGAGCCCAGAGGGGTGGGTGCTGCGTCTGTCAGTGAACTCGGAGAAAAGGATTTTACGGTAAGTTTTAATAAAATCCCTTTTTCTCCTACGTTCACTGAGAGACGCAGCTCTTCACGACTTTGTGGGGATGTCCCCAAGCTGTGTCAAAAAAGAGGGGTGGGTAAACGCAAAACAACTGTACCCAACTGAACCTCTGAGGAGGCGCCAGACGCGCCTACACTGCCGCACGACGAAAACCGGCGTTTCAAGACGTCCGCCGTCACATCCGCGCAGACCGCGGAGGAGTCTCCAAGTCAACCCATGTCAACAAAACGCAAATGGGTGGGGAGAAAAAACTGTGTCGAACCCCTGTAGGGGTGTTTCAGCACTTCTCGACGCAGAGAGTCACTTGCATCCTCTTTTTCCCT
>BLSH010281383.1:42871-56879 GCA_018402905.1 Glandirana rugosa | reverse complement strand
ATGTCATCCAATCACACCCCAATATACAACCTGTGTCATCCAATCACACCCTTATATACAACGCATGTCATCCAATCACACACCAATATACAACCCGTGTCATCCAATCACACCCCTATATACAACCCATGTCATCCAATCACACCCCAATATACAACCCGTGTCATCCAATCACACCCCTATATACAATCCGTGTCATCCAATCACACCCCAATATACAACCCGTGTCATCCAATCACACCCCAATATACAACCCGTGTCATCCAATCACACCCCAATATACAACTTGTGTCATCCAATCACACCCCTATATACAACCCATGTCATCCAATCACACCCCTATATACAACCCATGTCATCCAATCACACCCCAATATACAACCCATGTCATCCAATCACACCCCTATATACAACCCATGTCATCCAATCACACCCCAATATACAACCCATGTCATCCAATCACACCCCAATATAAAATCCATGTCATCCAATCACACCCCAATATACAACGCATGTCATCCAATCACACCCCTATATACAATCCATGTCATCCAATCACACCCCTATATACAACCCATGTCATCCAATCACACCCCAATATACAACCCATGTCACCCAATCACGCCCCAATATACAACCCATGTCATCCAATCACACCCCAATATACAACCCATGTCATCCAATTACACCCCAAATACAACCCATGTCATCCAATCACACCCCAATATACAACCCATGTCATCCAATCACACCCCTATATACAACCCATGTCATCCAATCACACCCCAATATACAACCCATGTCATCTAATCACACCTCAATATACAACCCATGTCATCCAATCACACCCCAATATACAACCCGTGTCATCCAATCACACCCCAATATACAACCCGTATCATCGAATCACACCTCTATATACAACCAGAGTCATCGAATCACACCCCTTTATACAACCCATGTCATCCAATCACACCCCAATATACAACCTATGTCATCCAATCACACCCCTATATACAACCCATGTCATCCAATCACACCCCAATATACAACCCATGTCATCCAATCACACCCCAATATACAACCCATGTCATCCAATCACACCCCTATATACAACCCATGTCATCCAATCACATCCCAATATACAACCCATGTCATCTAATCACACCCCTGTATACAACCCATGTCATACAATTACACCCCAATATACAACCCATGTCATCCAATCACACCCCTATATACAACCCATGTCATCCAATCACACCGCAATATACAATCCATGTCATCCAATCACACCCCAATATACAACCCATGTCATCCAATCACACCCCAATATACAACTCCTGTTATCCAATCACACCCCAATATACAACCCATTTCATCCAATCACACCCCAATATACAACCCATGTCATCCAAACACAGCCCAATATACAACCCTTGTCATCCAATCACACCCCTATATACAATCCATGTCATCCAATCACACCCCTATATACAATCCATGTCATCCAATCACACCCCAATATACAACCCATGTCATCAAATGGGGATCAGTGGCAGTGGTAGGGAGTTATGGGGATCAGTGACAGTGCTGGGAAGGGATGGGGATCAGTGGCAGTGGTAGGGAGGGATAGGGATCAGTGGCAGTGCTAGGAAGGGATAGGGATCAGTGGCAGTGGTAGAGAGGAATGGGGATCAGTGGCAGTGCTGGGAAGGGATGGGGATCAGTGGCAATGGTAGGGTGGTATAGGGATCAGTGGCAGTGCTGGCCTGCTTGGAAGGGCTGGGGATTAGTGGCAGTGCTGGGGAGGGATGGGGATCAGTGGCAGTACTGGGGAGAGATGGGAATCAGTGGCAGTGCTGGGGAGTGGGCGGCCGTGGGCTCCAGGGACAGCCCAGCTTCTTTCTGTTCCACATGCAGCTCCGCTAACTGCTAGAATGCACCATCTGCCTGCATGGACGGGGGGAGACATGGAGCTTCTCGCGTCAGGAAGTCCCCTTTCCTTCTCAGGCTGCCCCTAACCCGCACAGTCGGCCAATGAGGAGGGGGCACCTTCGGCACCCCTGACTGATGAGTGCTGGTAGCGGCGCCCCTGCACACAAAACTGCTGAGGCCGTCAATTTGCCACCCCTTTTAAAGTGTAGCCTTGGACCATTGGTCCCACCGGGACCCATGGTATGGCCGGCCCTGCAACCCATGTCATCCAATCACACCCCAATATACAACCCATGTCATCTAAGCACTCCCCAATATAAAACCCATGTCATCCATCACACCCCAATTTACAACCTTGTCATCCAATCACATCCCAATATACAACCCATGTCATCCAATCACACCCCGATATACAACCCATGTCATCCAATCACACCTCACTCACACTGCCTGTCAGTGCAGGGGCAAGGTCATCTAAAGCCCATGGGGAACGTGCCAAACTGAGCCCCCCCCCAATATGTATGAGCATTACGGGTCAGCAAAAATCCCCCCACAAAAAAAAACTGAGCACTAATTTGCATGCTGACCCCCTAATCATAAATTCCCCCTCCTCTCAGTACAAATCTGCCCCTCTGCTGAAATACCCCCTCCCAGTACATGCCCCCCCCCCCATCTTCCACAGCTCATATGCCCCCCACCCCAAAAAATCACCCCCTAGCACAAATCCTTTACCCCTAACATTTCCCCTCCTAGTACACCCCCTACTCCAAATCCCCCCTCCAAGCACACATCTCCCCCCTCACTCCCCTTTACAACACAATTCCCCCTAAATCACCACTCTTAGCATACCCCCCCCCCCCCTCAAATTTCCCCTGCTAGAACAATACTTACCCCCTGCTGCCCGCCGAATTTCCCCTTCCAACACAAATGCACCCCCCACCTTGTGACACCCTCACATGATACCACAGTGCCCAGGGTAACTCTCCCTTCTGCCCAACCCTTGTCCCGGCTAGGGTTGCCATCTCATTCCTTTAGGCCTGATTCACACTTATGCATTTTTAGTGTTTCTTGCATTTTGCAGATTTGCATAACAGAATGTGTTCCATAGGAAACCATGTAAAATGGACTGTAGTGCAAATCTGCAAAATGCAAAAAGCACTAAAAATGCATAGGTGTGAATCAGGCCTTAAACCCGAATACATATTAATTTCACAGGTTCTGTGGCTGATTAAGGAGGTAATTAAACTCAGTTGGTGCCTTATCTGCATTAAATCAGTGCGTAATTCATATGTGTTTGGGTTTAAAGGGATGAGGTGGCAACCCTAGTCCCGGCTCTGGTGCCAGTCACATACAAGTGCTTACATTTCTGAACACGTGCGATGCTTAGGCCTCATGCACACTAGCGATTTTTTTTTTTTCTGTCTCTAAAAGCCCCACCTTTGTGGCCTAAATACATCTAAATGCATGTAAAAAGCTTCTTCACTCCCCCTCAAAAAATGAAAGGTCAGCAGCTACAAATACTGGACTTACCTGTCCAAGGATCTAGTGTTGTCCTCACTTGGGCCGGTTCTTCAACGGTCTCCGGGTCAGGCACAGGCATGTTAAAGAGGAGCCCCTCAAAAAATTTAAATTCAGCAGCTACAAATACTGTAACTGCTGACTTTTAATATAAAAACACTTACAAAGACAAAATATCAAAAGACAGGTTCTATCTCCAAAACTCCTCATTATCGCCCCTGAGGAAGGAGAGGGTCAAGTGACGGCTGTGTAGTGGGCTGTGCTAAGAGTTCTCAAACACAATTCTCATACACTGGAAATCCCTGCAGGCTACTACATCTGATTTCTGGAAATCCATAGATAACAAAATGGTAACACTCTATAAATAACACATATAAATCTAAAGGATGTCTTACCAAGTTCTCCAAGGTCTGGGACATCTGGACTGAAGACAGTGGCTTCCATCACTATGTCACCATAGTAAATTTTGTGTTATTACCTTGGTACGGATTATAGCTTCTTTCAGAGCGCTATGGGACAAACCCTCTAATTATGTTATTCTTATGCCTCTGGTAGAGCACACTTGCTTGTCTTAGGGCATTGGTTGCCACACTAATTGTGTTTATGTGTTATGAGGTTATATTGTGTTGTTTAAGCCTGGATATGCCCAATAGGCTTTGTTTTGTACAACAATTCTTTTTTAACTCAATAAAACAAATTTGCAAAAAAAATAAAAATAAAAAATGAAATCTCCACTCTACAGGCATCTTCTCCAGTTAACACCCCATGTCAACAAGCACAATCAACACTATCCTTATTCAAACCTACTACTATAAACGAGGTTGCTAAACTCCTTTCCAACGCCCACCTAACCACCTGTCCACTGGACCCTATTCCCTCTCAAATACTACGGTCACCCTCTGACTCTATCCTGCACTCTCTAACTCACATCTTCAACCTCTCCCTCTCTTCTGACATCTTCCCCAATGCTCTAAAACATGCATTGGTCACCCCCATACTCAAAAAGCCATCCCCAGACCCTGCCGATCTTAGCAATCTGCGCCCTATCTCCTTGCTCCCCTTTTCCTCCGAACTCCTCAAACGCCTAGTCTATAACCAACTGAGTGAACACCTTGTTAAGAATAACCTCCTGGACTCCCTTCAATCTGGATTCCGCCCTCAACACTCCACAGAAACTGCCCTTCTTAAACTCACAAATGACCTACTAACCGCTAAAACCAATGGACACTAGTCTGTACTCCTGCTCCTGGACTGTTCAGCTGCCTTCGATACTGTCGACCACCCCCTCCTCCTCAAAAAACTTTACTCCCTCAGTCTCCGTGGCTGTGCTCTTCAGTGGCTCTCATCCTACCTATCCCATCGCACCTTCAGTGTCACATACAATTCTACCTCCTCCTCTCCTCTTCCTTTCTCTGTCAGGGTCCCCCAAGGTTCTGTTCTGGGTCCTCTTTTATTTTCAATACACATCTCCTCCCTGGGTCGGCTGATAGCCTCCCACAGCTTTCAATATAATTTCTACGCTGACGATACCCAAATCTACCTCTCCACCCCCCCCCCCCCAACTTACTCCATCAGTCTCCTCACGTATCACTAACTTATTAACAGACACATCTGCCTGGATGTCACACCACTTCCTCGAACTCAACTTGCCCAAATCTGAACTCATAATATTTCCTCCCCCATGTACCGTTTCCCCTGACTTCTTTGTAAGAGCAATGACACAACCATCCACCCATCCCCACACGTCAGGGTGCTTGGTGTTATCCTGGATTCTGAACTCTCCTTTTGGCCCCACATCCAATCACTTTCTAAGGCTTGCCACCTCAACCTCTGCAACATCTCTAAAATATGTCCTTTCCTAACCAATGAAACCACAAAGTTCCTGATTCACTCCCTGGTCATCTCTTGCCTCGACTACTGCAACTCCCTCCTCACTGACCTACCTTTAAATAGGCTATCCCCCCTTCAGTCCATCATGAATGCTGCTGCCAGACTCATCCACCTTACAAACCGCTCAACGTCTGCTACCCCTCTCTGCCAATCCCTCCATTGGCTGCCACTCGCCCAACAAATTAAGTTCAAAATACTAACAATGAGCTACAAAGCCATCCACAACTCTGCTCCCAGCTACATCACCAGCCTAGTCTCAAAATACCAACCTAATCGTCCTCTTCACTCCTCCCAAGACCTCCTGCTTTCCAGCTCCCTCATCATCTCCTCTCATACTCGCCTCCAAGACTTCTCCCGAGCCGCTCCCATCCTCTGGAACTCCCTACCCCAATCTGTCAGACTATCCCCAAATCTATCCACCTTTAGGCGATCCCTGAAAACATTTCTCTTTAGGGAAGCATATCCTGCCACCACCTAACAACTACACTTATTTTCTCAATCAGCTCATCCCCCACAGTTATTGCCCTTTCGTATCATTTAACCCTCCCTCCTAGATTGTAAGCTCTAACGAGCAGGGCCCTCTGATTCCTCCTGTATTGAATTGTATTGTAATTGTACTGTCTGCCCTAATATTGTAGAGCGCTGCGCAAACTGTCGGTGCTATATAAATACTGTATAATAATAATAATAATAATAATAAAAAAAGAGTTCTCAACACAGAATTTGACTTCAGGAAGATAAAGCTTTTAGGGAGATAGCCCAGCAAATACCATTGGACAAAGATCTTCAAGAGCAACTGGCTGAGTTGAAGCTGACAGGGATTACCTGAGAGTCGCAAAGCCCTTACGCCTCCCCTATAGTGATGGTAAGAAAGAAGAATGGCTCTCCTGGAATGTGCATTGATAATCAGATACTCAATCGGAGAACAATTCCTGAACATGACACCATTCTAGGGATAGAGGACACTCTTCAGTGCCTAGGGGCAAAGTGCTTCAGCTTGTTAGATCTGAAAAGCGGGTATTATTAAGTACCCATGCACCCAGAAAACAGGAAGAAGATTGCCTTGATCTTTTAATTTCAACAGAATGCCCCAAGGATTGCCAGAAGCCCCTCAACCTCTCAATGGCTAATGGAACATAGTGTAGGAACATGAACTAAGGTACTGGTGTATCTTGATATCATTGTCTTCAGGAAGATTCTTGAGGAGCATAAGGAGGGACTGGAAAAGGGACTGCAAAGACTCGATGAAGAAGAATTAAAATTGTCATTGGAGAAATGTCAATTCCATCAACCCTCAGTCACTTATCCAGGGCTTGTTGCCTCCGCAAGTGAGTCGCTACCAACCCATAAAAAGGTAGAAGCTGTCACTTCCTGGCCTAGACCAAATAATGTCACTGAACTAAGGTCATTCTTAGGATTCTGCTCCTACCACAGACGATTTGTCAAAGGGTTAGCTAAAATAGCCCGACCCCTCAATGAGTTGTTAAAAAATGAGGAGGATGACGTGGATGCACCCAAGCCAAATAAGCCTAGTAAAGGACCCATAAAGCCTCGAGAATCTATGCAAGACCAGTGGACAGATCAGTGTGAGCAGGCATTTCGCCAGCTGAAGAAGAGTCTAACCAATGTTCCTGCACTAGCCTATGCTGACCCCTCTAAACTATATGAACTACACGTTGACGTTAGCAGAGATGGGCTGGGCAGGATACTATACCAAAAGCATGATGGACATTTGCAAACAGTCACATATGTGAGCAGAATCTGACCCCTGCTGAAAGAAACTGCCTACTCACAAGTTGGAATTTCTGGCCTTAAAGTGGATGGTGGCAGACAAGCTAAAGCACTCCCTGTACGGTGCAGACTTTGTTGTCAAGACTGACTAAACTCTGTCAAGACTCTGGGTTACGATTCAGCCTGAAGTATAGCCCTGGAGTCGGAAACAGGGACAGCTATGTTCTCTCCAGAAGCCTTTATGGTTCAGACATCCCCACAGACAGCTGGATGCAACTAACTCCAGAAAGAGTACAAGCCCTGTGTCAAAGGGTGAAACACCACGCCAAAGGGGTGACTGGGGCTGAAGTCGTCAGAGTCACTACAGCTGGTGTTCCCAAATATTACTGTGAGCTTTCCCAAATCAGAGGTGAAGGCCTGCCCAGGCCATCAAAGAAGGATTAATTGAAAAACTGACAAGAAGATTCCCTCTGCAATCTAACACTGAAAGCTCTAGAGGTTCAAAACCCAGACTTGCTATTAACAGATACTCTGGAAGAAGCATGATTAGTTCACAGAGAATGGAACTGGTTGCAGTTGAGAGATGGAGTGGTATATCGAAGGGGCCTCTTGGACAACATGACAACAGATGGCAGCTGTTCCTACCAGAGAAACACAGAAAGACCATATTAGCAGTTTTATATGATGAACATGATGAGCATGGCCACATAGGCCCAAAGAGGGCTTTAAAGCTAGTCAGAGACCGCTTCTATTGGCCTTGTTTGCAAGCTGAAGTCAAGGGCTACTACCACTCTTTGCCCATTGCTGATACTGCTACCAGGGACAGAGCCACTGAGATTAGGACACCAAGTGTACCCAATCCATACAGCACCCATACTGCACTCTATACCGTACTTATTCCAAGCCTAGTCTACACCTATAGCAACCCTATACCACATTATAATGAACCTATACCACAGCTTAACCACATCTACCTTGCACCTGTGTCGAGACTATAACATACCTATACTGCATGCAGGTTAAATGACACGGTCATTATGTGCACTGACACTTTCAAAGGGCCACAACGATAGCCAGTAGAAAAACATCTCAAAAATGGCCCCTCCCATAATAATTATTCTGCAAACCCCTTTATCCCCTGCTCCCTCTGCTACCATCCTCCTTTTATTTTGGACAGTCCATACCCAGTCAGTCTAGGGCTGGCATCGCCGACATAAATGCACTATACTGCATAAATGGCAGTATAGTTCCAGCACTCAGTAGATTTTACTACTGCTCACTGCTGCACTTTGGGTGGTCATGCTACTGTTTATGCTGCTCTGGATGCAAAATGTCGTCTTATGCCTAGTCCTTACTGTTAACCACTTAGTATGCAAAATCATGTTATTACCATTTTAATCCATTTTATGCTTGCCTAGTTACCAACCATTTTGGGTGACAATATATGTTTGCCTTTTCTTTGACATAGCGCTACTACTGGGTGCTAAGTATTACTTTCAGCTATATCCTGTGATGTATGTTTGTATACTCAACCTGAGGTTAGAGGGGCTGTGTTTTATTTTGGAAAAGATTGCAGAAAAGAACAGAGGACTCATCCTAATTAGCGGCTTCTATGGGTTGGGGACCCCCTGACTTTATAAAAGGGTTCATATTTCCATTTGGGGAATGAAAGAATTAAAACAAATTGCAATTGAATGAAATGCTGTCTACAAAGCTAAATTATACAAAAGCATGGCGTACAATTTGAGAACAGTTGCAAACATTATATTGGGAATAAGCTATACAAATGCCACCTCCCTTCTAACATATTTCGATTGAAAAATCAAAAGAGCTGGGCATAAGCTTTTCTTCCAATTAGACGCAGCCGCTGTTTAGGTATTCTGACAGCCTTCGTTAGCAGCTGTATAGAGTGCATAAAGGAATCTGCTAGATTTTTTTACTTTAGCCTTCATATAAACTCCATGCTGCCAGTGCCAGCCTAACCCTTTCCAATAACTTGGATTCGTGTGGGTGGCTATTATGAGATTTAGCCATTGGTGATCTCTGAGCACTCTATGGTGCTGCGACTTTTCTTCCTAAATGAAATCACATGACTAGTAAGCGGACTGAATCTCTCAATCCCCAAAATATAGGGATTTTGTATATTATTAGAATTCTCTGTGGTCAATGGTTTGCTTGGGAGTGCTATTTGTGTAGTGGAAAAAAAATCTGAACTGAAAATGAAGTATTGGGTAGTGTATTGGTGGCAAAAGAGTCTTCCATTGTCCTAAGAAAGGTCTACCTACATTTCTGATGATCAGTCCAGATATAACACACAGATGACTTTCTCCCCTACTGACTTTCCACTCAGCTATCAAATGGGTGGGATGGTTTCATTGACTGGATCCACTCTTCATACAAATTCCACTTTGGATCTGGTTTCAACATTAATGACAAAAGTCTAAATCTCTATGATCCAGCCATACTTATATATTAATTACTCCAATCTCAGGCCACTTATTACTAACATGAGCATTAATGGAGTTCTTTTTATAGTCAAGTGACAGGTTCTGCTTGTAGCCATCCTTCCCTCTAAAGGAAACCTTCTCTGCACTCCCTAGTTGCACATTGTGCCAGCTGGAGCCCTGTGAAATACCTGGTATGTCTGAGTAAGTACAGTATGTGATTTTGTCCCCTTGCTCCCACACCTTTCCCCCACCCACGTGACATTGCTCTGGCCTTTTGATTGGCTGCTCAGGCATTAAACACTTTCATCTTATGGTTGGGAAAAGGTCCATAGTCATGAGAATGCTCTAAACCAGACTAATGCCTCGTACACACGATCAGACAATCGTATGACTTATCGTTCACATTTTGTTGCATGATACTAATATCGAATTCAACAGTACATTTTGCGCTTTACTAAATGTACGATTTTTTTTGTATGTTTCTGGAAAAGCTTTCTGTTTGCGTAACTATGTATTGCAAGTGATGTCATATACGTGTGATTAGCGCGCCTTTTGGCTATTTCTGTTCATATTGTAGAGGCATATTCGTGTATTGCTCTCCGCACGTTTGCTCATATTTTTTTGCTCATTCTCCTAATGTACGGAGAACTGTACTGGAGGTATGCAGGGCACAGCACTTCCAATTGCAATCTTGTGGATATCCAAAATGTCCTTAAAAAGAAGAAACAAAAAAGGAGGACATGGTCCAAGCAATGGCTGCGGGACTGACAGAAGTACTTCCATATGTCTTTGTTTTGTTCTCTTTTATGTGAAACTCTTAAGTAAAAATTATCTGATTTAAAATTTACTCTAAGTTTAAATTAGTACTTGATATTGTATTTTTTCTCTGTCTTTCCTTGTTTAAAAAAAAAATTACATAATTGGATTTCTTGCCGTACAGCAACATTTATTAAAGTGCACTCGCAACATTATATAATTAAATATAATAATATCAGACATTCATGGAACATGCTGATAAATACATAACTACAATAATATTATCTGTTCATTGATTGCTGGGAAACATTGTGATAGGCTGCAAACGATTTTCTGTTCGTATGCTGGAGCATTTTCGAGCTACGAACATTTGTTTACGTTCTCCCATCTCCTTCCGGGTTACTTTCCTGTTTCCGATCATGCGTGGTGGTTGTCTGTCAGGTTTTAGTGGATGCATACTGTACAGATTAAACGATTGTCATTCGCTAGGCTATCGTCCAAGAAAGGTTTTCGTGTTTATCCTGTAGCACCCTCATCCTAGAACAGGGTTGCAGGTAAATGTAGTTATGCTGGGTGGTAGTCAGCCTGGCTGATTTGTAGTGTTTAGAGATCAAATGGCTTTCTTCCAATTCTGTATGGCTTCTCCCTCCCGTCAGTAGGTGGTGCTGTTGCCTCTGACATTAATATAATGAGTTACAGTATATTCAAGTTATGTATGAATATATTTTTATCAGCCAATCTCATTTGCTGCTATGAATGCTGGTAAAAAGGTATTTAAGTGGAAGAAGTCAGGTGATCAGGGTCTTCCCGCCCAGACAGAGGTCTGGGTGGATGTGTGGAACAGCTCCTGGCTGCTAGGCCTGAAGCCTGAGGCCTATCTGGGAGTTTGCCTGACTGCTAGGTCTATCCAAGGCCTATGCGGGTGCTCAAGGTTTAGGAAAACCTGCCAAAGATTCTGAGAGGGATGGAGTTCTGAGGAAGAACCAGGGGTGACCCTTACTGAGCTGGAGGCTATGAAGTGGCTGGGAGGACTTCAAGAGAGAACTCATCCAAGTGAATCCATGTGCATGAAGCTGTGAGTAAGGTTCAGTTACTAGAGGAGACAGCCTGTCCTACAAAGTACAGATGTGCTGGTTCAGCTTTGCGACTTTTTTAGCTGTACTGCTGTCTACCTTGTCTCACCTATTTTTGTCTAAGGAGTCTGCCAATCTGCCTGTTTCTGATAGTTTTTAAGGATGCCCTGTGCTCCATCCCCTCTCTCCCACATTTTTCCTGTTTAAGAGAAATAAAAAGTTCTCTTTGTTTAACCACTTCAGCCCCGGAAGGATTTCCCAGGTTAGGACCAGAGCACTTTTTGCGATTCGGCACTGCGTCGCTTTAATTGACAATTGCGCGGTCGTGCGACGTTGTACCCAAACAAAATCTGCGTCCTTTTTTTCCCAAATAAATATAGCATTGGTCCAGTTGCTGCCTCACCTTAAAACAAACCTCCATCCCTAATTATACAACACAACAGAATTTCGCCCATGGGACTTTAAATGAGGAATGTATAAGGTATGCACAAAGCCAAATATAAAGAGTAATGTTTATTTCTGAAAAGTATAAACATCATGACAGAATAGAAAACAAGGCATGATATGCCATAAACAATATAATATGAACACATGGCCGTCCAAAATGGGTATATACAAGGTAATATGATATCAAGATATAAAATTATACACTGCATATAAGTACTTGACGCGTTTCGCGGGCTCGGCTCGCTTCTTCAGAAGTAAAAGCAGAGTATCTAAAAAGGAACACGTGTTGTTTATTATATATTGGTATGGGGTTGGTAAGACAGAAAGCAGGGGGGTAAACAAGTAAGCACCCCATACTTACATCTTAGCAGATGGACTCCAAAAGAACTAGCCCCCCATGGGCAGGAGCGGGTAGCCCTCAGTCCGGGAGCTGAAGGGGCGGGGCCAGCGGCAACCAACCAGGGACCAAGCGAAGGGAGAGCATGACCAAGGTGAGAGGTTTTTTTCCCCAGCTGTCCCCTCCCACTTGCTCCTCGGGTGGGCGGGGCCACCGCACATCGACGCTGTGCTTTGCGTCTTGTGCGGAGGTCCGTTTCCATATATGCAGTGTATAATTTTATATCTTGATATCATATTACCTTGTATATACCCATTTTGGACGGCCATGTGTTCATATTATATTGTTTATGGCATATCATGCCTTGTTTTCTATTCTGTCATGATGTTTATACTTTTCAGAAATAAACATTACTCTTTATATTTGGCTTTGTGCATACCTTATACATTCCTCATTTAAAGTCCCATGGGCGAAATTCTGTTGTGTTTTTTTCCCAAATAGAGCTTTCTTTTGGTGGTATTTGATCTCCTCTGCGTCATTTCTGATCACCGCTATAAGCAAAAGAAGAGCGACAATTTTGCAAACATTTTCTTACTTTTTGCTAAAATACAAATCCAAAAAAAAAAAATCGAAAAAAACTATTTTTTTCATTGGTTTTGGCCGATTTATATTCTTCCTCATATTTTCGGTAAAAAAAAATCACAATGGGCATTTATTGATTGGTTTGCGCAAAAGTGGCCGCGTTTACGGATGATGAGAATCAATTTCTGAGGTTTTTATTTTTTTTAATTTTTTACTAGTAATGGCGGCGATCTGCGACTTTTAGCGGTACTGCGATATTGGGGCGGACATGTCAGACCATTTTGACACTTTTTTGGGACCAATGACATTTATACAGCGATCAGAAATTTAAATATCCACTAATTACTGTATAAATGTCACTGGCATTGAAGGGGTTAACCTGCAGGGGGAGATCTAGGGGTTAACTGTGTTCCCTGGGTGTGTTCTAACCGCCGTGTTTACATTGGTGGTTCCCCGTTCTTTTGCTGTGGTCGCTCATTGAGGCTCGCCGGCGGACATCGTGTCCGCCCGGGCCACGGGCACACTCCTCAGGAGTACAGCGGGCTCGCGCGCCCCCTAGCGGCCACCCGCAAATCGCCGCTTATTTACGGCGCTTCGCGGGACACATCCACACTGCCGCCATGAATATACGGTAGGCAGTGTGGAAGCAGTTAAGCATTAAAGTGACTGGCACTCAACTTCTTTTTTGCTCATCACCCACCATGCCCAATACCCTGCACCCTGAGGAATGTGTAAGCCTTCCTGCCTCTGAGAGTCACCATAAGGCTCCCAGAAAATTGGGGTAGGCACTACAGTCCCTTTGGATATTGTTGGACGCACTGTTGTGATCGGCTGTCAAAAGCTGTGTACTAACGATCAGATTATCGTGCGATCAATCCGAAAGTGATTTTTATCATCTGATCGTATGTACGCTGCATATCACTGAGCTTACTTGAAATTGAGAGCTTCTTATTCAGAACTCTGACAGCAGGAGCATGGGGAAGGTAATCAATGGAAGAGGACGTGGGCAATAAACAGTAAGTGACAGGTTCACTTTAAATCGTATATTCAATTTGCACCAGGAAAGCTAGCTTCATTGGGTTCTATATTCTTCATGTGGATTTCCTGTGTGTGTTTTGGCCTCCACCCAAAAGAATGCTGAAACATCTGACTGATGTGGTCCTACATTGTGTGTATGTCTGCAGATGTTTCATTGACTTATTCTTCGAGAGTTAAAGTTCATTCGAGTCACTATACGTCGCATGTATGCTAGTCTACTATTTTTAGTGAAAGCCTAACTAGCGTGCTAT
>BLSH010281363.1:139275-149443 GCA_018402905.1 Glandirana rugosa | reverse complement strand
AGAGGCACACACTGACATCCCTAGAGTACAGTCACACACGGAGGGGGAAATCCCTACAGTCACACACGGAGGGGGAGATCCCTACAGTCACACACGGAGGGGGAAATCCCTACAGTCACACACAGAGGTGGAGATCCCTACAGTCACACACAGAGGGGGGAATCCCTACAGTCACACATGGAGGTGGAAATCCCTACAGTCACACACGGAGGGGGAGATCCCTACAGTCACACACGGAGGGGGAAATCCCTACAGTCACACACAGAGGAGGAGATCCCTGCAGTCACACACAGAGGAGGAGATCCCTACAGTCACACACGGAGAGGGAAATCCCTACAGTCACACACGGAGGGGGAGATCCCTACAGTCACACACAGAGGAGGAGATGCCTACAGTCACACACAGAGGAGGAGATCCCTACAGTCACACAAAGAGGAGGAGATCCCTACAGTCACACAAAGAGGAGGAGATCCCTACAGTCACACAAAGAGGAGGAGATCCCTACAGTCACACAAAGAGGAGGAGATCCCTACAGTAACACACAGAGGGGGAAATCCCTACAGTCACACACGGAGGAGGAGATCCCTACAGTCACACAAAGAGGAGGAGATCCCTACAGTCACACAAAGAGGAGGAGATCCCTACAGTCACACAAAGAGGAGGAGATCCCTACAGTCACACACAGAGGGGGAAATCCCTACAGTCACACACAGAGGAGGAGATCCCTACAGTCACACACGGAGTGGCCGCTTGCACATGAAAGTCCTCCATTGCGTCAAGGTCCGGCACCATCCACCAGAGCACATCAGCGGCTGCATGCAAAGAGAATATCTCCAAGCCTTACCTGTAGATACAAAAGTGCAAGCAGGGTATACAACCTCCTTAAGGTCATGGGGTGGCCTAGCCGGTCTCCAGACCTTAATCCTATAGAAAATTTATGGAGGGAGCTGAACCTTCGAGTTGCCAAGCGACAGCCAAGAAACCTTCAAGATTTAGAGATCTGTAGAGAAGAGGGGAGCAAAATCCCTCCTGAGATGTCTGCAAACCTGGGGGCCACCAACTACAAGAAACGTCCAACCTCTGTGCTGCCAACAAGGAAACCCCCACCAACTACTCAACCATTCGCCATGTTTTTCTTGGGGATCAAATACTTATTCTCTCTATGCTGGGAATTGGCTGTGTCCGCAGATTTGTTCTGCAGAGCGATCCAAGCACCTTTAGTAACATTGACCGTAGAATCCAAAACCGACGGACCTTAGGGCAGGTCCACCATGTGTGGAGAGCAGAGCCCACCTGACCACAACCCTTGACACAGGAGGGGGACGCACCCGGGTACATTTTAGAAAGACATTCAGGTAGGAAGTACCCCGCCTCCATCAGGCAACATTCATAATGTCCTTGTGTATGGGTGGGGTGTCCTCCTCCTTGGGAAAGTCCCTTTCCCCAGCTAGATGGCAAGAGGGGAGTGTGGTGGAGATGCCACCATGCTGGGCGAGGTCGGGGCTTTTCCTCTGTGGAGTACAAAGAAAGTATTTGTCGTGAATGGAAATTCTCAGGGGGTGGTGGGGGGGCATCTTCATATCCTGAACAAAACACGAGAGGGGGTGGAGGCGCACGCCTTTATGGTATGGGAAGAGTAATTTATGGTAGAGGCCCTTGTTCATCCACCAGATAAAAAGTGAAGGTGACCTACCAGGCGGGAATTGAGGGTTCCTGAAAAGGGGGTGCCACAGGAGTGTAATGGGATCAGAGAGACCGCCATCTACAGGTGGAAACCCACAGGGCAACACAATGAGAAATTGTGGGGCACATAATGGCCTTACGGTGTTTGGGGGGAAGCCAGAGCTCCAAGTCTACAGGGGAAGAAGCTTGAACCTCTATGGACACCAATAATGGTTACATTACAAGACGTAATACTTCGTCCAGGACCCCTAGGCCACGCAGATCCTCGGGGCATACACTGTAGCCCGGGCCAACCTGCTGCCCTTGCCACTCCTATAATAAAGTTGTAAATGTTTGTTTGGAACGACCTGAGTGCCTCTGGTGGTATGGAGATGGGCAAAGCTCTACAATAATGCAGCATTTTGGGCAAAACCATCATCTTCATGGATGCAATTCTCCCCATCCAAGACAGTTGCATCAGACCACGCCCTCACATCCTCCAGCACAGACCACGCCCTCACATCCTCCAGCACAGACCACGCCCTCACATCCTCCAGCACAGACCACGCCCTCACATCCTCCATCACAGACCACACCCTCACATCCCCCAGCACAGACCATGCCCTCACATCCTCCAGCACAGACCACACCCTCACATCCTCCAGCACAGACCACGCCCTCACATCCTCCAGCACAGACCACGCCCTCACATCCTCCAGCACAGACCACGCCCTCACATCCTCCAACACAACAGTGGACTTGTCACATGACATTCATGGTGGCAATGACACTTATAGTAACCTACAACTTAAAGAGACCCGGTCCCCAGACAATTCCCCTCTCCAACAGTCTTCCTATAGGATTATATGTATATTTATTCACCAGACTGGATGATTAAATCCCGGAAAAGTCTCCATATACAGCAGCAGGAGCACTGACAGGAGGAGTCCTGTGATCTCTGTGAGAGGTAATAAATACGTGGCAGGGGGACACTGACACAATACTCAGCATTAATATATATCTGACAACAGGTCTACCCCAGTCTAATAATATAGACCTGGGAGACGTCCTGAGCAGATCTCCTACAGGTATACCGATCTTCAATAGGATTGTCCACTGTTGGTTCTCCAATCGGTCTGATTACATGTCTCTACCCTCCCCCACCAGGTCTCCTAATTGCCATTGGGTCATCAGTGGACAGAATTATCTCCCATTTCAATGGCAGCCGGAACCAAGTGCAGAAGGTGAGCCAGGAGGACGGTAGGATGGATGAGGATACAATTATATATCCGTATGTAAACCAGACTGAGGAATGTACGGGAGCCACAGCAACATGGAGAACCCCCTAGAGACGAGGACACGATGGAAGGAGAGGGGGTTATAGATGAGGAGGTGTTGGAAGGACACCATGGAATGATGGGACGTGATGGAAGGAGAGAGGGTTATAGATGAGGAGGTGTGGGAAGGACACCATGGAATGATGAGGACATGATGGAAGGAGAGGGGGTTATAGATGAGGAGGTGTTGGAAGGACACCATGGAATGATGGGACATGATGGAAGGAGAGGGAGTTATAGATGAGGAGGTGTTGGAAGGACACCATGGAATGATGAGGACATGATGGAAGGAGAGGGGGTTATAGATTAGGAGGTGTTGGAAGGACACCATGGAATGATGGGACGTGATGGAAGGAGAGGGGGTTATAGATGAGGAGGTGTTGGAAGGACACCATGGAATGATGGGACGTGATGGAAGGAGAGGGAGTTATAGATGAGGAGGTGTGGGAAGGACACCATGGAATGATGGGAGGTGATGGAAGGAGAGGGGGTTATAAATGAGGAGGTGTGGGAAGGACACCATGGAATGATGGGACGTGATGGAAGGAGAGGGGGTTATAGATGAGGAGGTGTTGGAAGTTCACCATGGAATGATGGGACATGATGGAAGGAGAGGAGGTTATAGATGAGGAGGTGTTGGAAGGACACCATGGAACGATGAGGTCAATGAAATGTACGATGTAGACCTCTGAGGATTGTGAGGTAATGAGGAGATGTTAAGGGGTAGGTGTAATAGGGGGTAGGGACCCTAGATTGTAAGCTCCTGAGGGTAGGGACTGATGTGAATGTAAAGCGCTGTGTAAATTGACAGACGCGGGTCGTTCCTCTTCTTCCATAGACACAACTGGGTGACAGCCGCCTGAGTCCGAAGCTCGGCTACCTCATAGTGAACCACCTGTGCCCCTCGCTCTTCTCCCTGCTTGCTGATGGACTGAAGCCCTTCCAGAAGGACGTCATCATTGGCCGGAGAAGGCTGAGTCCTTGGAACCTGGTGGAAGCCTCGGCAAAGTCCGGTGAGTGCAGAACTGTCTTTGCATTTTGGGGGTGCTCAGCAGCAGATACTGAAGGGTTCCTCCTCCTGTCCTAGGTCCAGAGTCTTTTCACTTCCTCTTCTACAATGTCAGCCGATTCCAGCAACTCCGAGACCCACAGAGGAGATTCAATGCTTTCATCTTCGGCCTTCTGAAGTGAGTGTGGCCAAAGGGGGTGGGGGAGGGATGGCAGCATTTGGAAGTCTAGGAACCAAGCAGGCTGTAAAGCCGGTGGTAGGGGTGCGATGGCATTGGGTTTGAGGTTTCCCATTTCCTTTGTCTTGTAGCACCAAACAGCTGGACCTGTGGATCTCCCACCTCCATCAGATTTATGGTACGTTCCATGGGGTAGAGCATCCAACAAAGGGTCTTCCTGTCTCCAGAACTTTTCCTCATCCTCATTTTATCCCAACAGATCAGCTGTCAGTCTTCTTCCTCCCCTCGGGATTCCTCCCATTGGCTGCTACTTCCCGTCCCGAACTTCGGGATGAATTGCTGCTGATCTTACAACCTCTTTCCGCGCTGACCTTCCACACCGACCTTCTCTTTGAGCATCATCACCTCCCGCTGCAAGACCCACCCACCCCCCATACTCCTCCCAATCAGACGCTGGCTGACAGCTGGGGCGTCCCGCCTTTTCAGCATATCCTGGACTTGGGTGGCTGGCTGGCACAGAACCTCACCGGAAATGCGGACCGAGAAAAGCCAAAGGAAAGCCAATCCAAGTCTCCATCTAAAGGCTGTCCCAGTGCTGGCCCTCAGCCCAACAAGGCCATGTCCTCCAGAGACGGTGCACAGGACTCTGCTCACCAGCCGTGTGGCTCCTCCCCGGGGGCAGGAACCCAACAAGATGCCACCTCCAAGACCAAAGACTCCGGCACTACCTGGTGGGGGCAGCTAAGCCAGGCCTCTCGCCTGTATATTCCTTCAAATAAAGATTCCTTGGCCTTCACATCCTTCAGAAAGCCTAGGGTGACATCTGACAAAGAGCAGAGCCAGGCGGATCCAATATCCTCCAGAGAGCAAAGACGTCCTGAGGAAGCCCATTGTGAGGGAAACTCTCAGAAGACAGAAAATGGCAGCGAAATGCTAAGACGGCCCAATCAAAGCTTCACAAATCCTATAACAGCCTCTGGAGAAGACGATTGGACACCAAGACAAAGAGGAGAGACTCCATGCAGACAGCCTGTGTGTGTGAATGGGGGGCCCAAAACTCCGTGCCACACCCCAGAGGAGAAGGGCAGCTGGTTTGGTCAGCTGTTTGGGGCGAGTTCTGCTCAGAGCCGCGATTTGGAGGCAAGAACAGTAAAATCCAGGTAAGTGCGAGGTGTGGTATTCCCACCCTACGGGTCATGTTTTCAGGATTGCAGTCCTTCCTGAAGAAGACCCTGAAATATGACCTGTTGGGGGCAAGTAGAGAAACACTGTAACCGGGGGATAGTGATGTTCTAGAGCAGGGGTCTCCAAACTTTCTAAACAAACAGCCAGTTTGCTAGAGGCCCGGACTGTGGCCAGCGGGAGTACAAAATGTCCTGGTGTCATTGGCATTAGGGGCAGTAATAGTGCCCCCATCATTGGTGTCAGTGGGAGGAATAGTGCCCCATCATTGGTGTCAGTGGGAGGAATAGTGCCCCCATCATTGGTGTCAGTGGGAGGAATAATGCCCCATCATTGGTATCAGTGGGGGGAATAGTGCCCCATCATTGGTATCAGTGGGAGGAATAGTGTCCCATCATTGGTGTCAGTGGGAGGAATAGTGCCCCATCATTGGTATCAGTGGGAGGAATAGTGTCCCATCATTGGTGTCAGTGGGAGGAATAGTGCCTCATCATTGGTATCAGTGGGAGGGATAGTGCCCCATCATTGGTATCAGTGGGAGGAATAGTGTCCCATCATTGGTATCAGTGGGAGGGATAGTGCCCCACATTGGTATCAGTGGGAGGGATAGTGCCCCACATTGGTATCAGTGGGAGGAATAGTGTCCCATCATTGGTGTCAGTGGGAGGAATAGTGCCCCATCATTGGGGTCAGTGGGAGGAATAGTGCCCCATCATTGGTGTCAGTGGGAGGAATAGTGCCCCATCATTGGGGTCAGTGGGAGCAATAGTGCCCCATCATTGGTGTCAGTGGGAGGAATAGTGTCCCATCATTGGTATCAGTGGGAGGAATAGTGCCCCATCATTGGTGTCAGAATGGCCCCCTTGCATCCAGCAGATGGTATTGGATAAATATAGGAGTACACAGTGTTCCACCACCCGGGGTTATCTGCCATAGGGGGTACACAGTGTCCCACCACCCGGGGTTATCTGCCATAGAGGGTACACAGTGTCCCACCACCCGGGGTTATCTGCCATAGAGGGTACACAGTGCCCCACCACCCGGGGTTATCTGCCATAGAGGGTACACAGTGCCCCACCACCCGGGGTTATCTGCCATAGGGGGTACACAGTGTCCCACCACCCGGGGTTATCTGCCATAGGGGGTACACAGTGTCCCACCACCCAGGGTTATCTGCCATAGGGGGTACACAGTGTTCCACCACCCGGGGTTATCTGCCATAGAGGGTACACAGTGCCCCACCACCCGGGGTTATCTGCCATAGAGGGTACACCGTGCCCCACCACCCTGGGTTATCTGCCATAGGGGGTACACAGTGTCCCTCCACCCGGGGTTATTTGTCATAGGGGGTACACAGTGTCCCACCACCCGGGGTTATCTGCTATAGGGGGTACACAGTGTTCCACCACCCGGGGTTATCTGCCATAGGGGGTACACAGTGTTCCACCACCCGGGGTTATCTGCCATAGGGGGTACAAAGTGTCCCACCACCCGGGGTTATCTGCCATAGGGGGTACACAGTGCCCACCACCCGGGGTTATCTGCCATAGAGGGTACACAGTGTCCCACCACCCGGGGTTATTTGCCATAGGGGGTACACAGTGCCCACCACCCGGGGTTATCTGCCATAGGGGGTACACAGTGTCCCACCACCCGGGGTCATCTGCCATAGGGGGTACACAGTGTCCCACCACCCGGGGTCATCTGCCATTGGGGGTACACAGTGCCCACCACCCAGGGGTACTTGCCATGTCTCCTCCCTCATCCATCTCCATACGCTGCTCCCTCTCCTCTGTTACCTCTCAGTTTTCTGATGTTCTCCTCAGACGTCCCTCCAGCTGGTTGCCTCCAAATGTGAATGTCCTGAACCTCCTTCGTCTTCGGAGCCCCCCGGGGCGAGAGGGAGCCCTGCCTGTGGAGCCGGAGGAGAGACGCCAAAGTGACTGCAAGCCGGAGAGGTGAGAGCAGCTCAGATCTATGGTATAGCCTGGCCATTGTCACCCGGGGTTCCCTGAGCCGTGGCTCATTGACTTCCCACCTGATGGTTCCACCTCATTCTTTCCACCGCTCACCAGTGTGAGGGCCCATTGACCCATGAATGCCTCTCCCGCTTCACCATGATTTTCCCATGTGGTTTTGATGCTTGGCAAACGTCCTGTGTGTTGATTTTCTATTTGTTTTAAAGGGGCCCAGAAGAACCCCGGCTCAATATAACCCCCGCTCAGCAGATCCCCAGCTTATTTGTACCCTTGTTCAGCAGATTCCCTGCTCAGTTGTACTCCCAGCTCTGCTGATGCCCCACTCAGTAGTAACCCCCAGCTCTGCTAATGCCCCGCTTAGTAGTAACCCCCAGCTCTGCTGATACCCTGCTCAGTAGTAATTCCCAGCTCTACTGATCCCCACTCAGTAGTAACCCCCAGCTCTGCTGATCCCCTCTCAGTAGTAACCCTCAGCTCTGCTGATCTCCCACTCAGTTGTAACCCCTAGCTCTGCTGATGCCCCGCTTAGTAGTAACCCCCAGCTCTGCTGAACTCCCACTTAGTAGTAACCCCCAGCTCTGCTGATCCCCACTCAGTAGTAACCCCCAGCTCTGCTGATCCCCTCTCAGTAGTAACCCCCAGCTCTGCTGAACCCCACTCAGTAGTAACCCCCAGCTCTGCTGAACTCCCACTTAGTAGTAACCCCCAGCTCTGCTGATGCCCCGCTTAACAGTAACCCACAGCTCTGCTGATCTCCCGCTCAGTAGTAAGGCCCCGCTTTGGTGATCCCCACTCAGTAGTAAACCCCCAGCTCTGCTGGTCTCCCACTTAGTAGTAACCCCCAGCTCTGCTGATCCCCACTCAGTAGTAACCCCCAGCTCTGTTGATCCCCACTCAGTAGTAACCCCCAGCTCTGTTGATCCCCACTCAGTAGTAACCCCCAGCTCTGCTGATCCCCTCTCAGTAGTAACCCCCAGCTCTGCTGAACTCCCACTCAGTTGTAACCCCTAGCTCTGCTGATGCCTCGCTTAGTAGTAACCCCCAGCAATGCTGATACCCTAATCAGTAGTAACCCCCAGCTCTGCTGATCTCCCACTTAATAGTAACCCACAGCTCTGCTGATCTCCCACTTAGTAGTAACCCCCAGCTCTGCTGATGCCCCGCTTAACAGTAACCCACAGCTCTGCTGATCTCCCGCTCAGTAGTAAGGCCCAGCTTTGCTGATCCCCACTCAGTAGTAAACCCCCAGCTCTGCTGGTCTCCCACTCAGTAGTAAGCCCCAGCTCTGCTGATCCTCTGGTTTGCTTTGCCTCCTCTCTCTCTGGTCCCCGCTCATCTCCCTCTACATTGCTCCCACGCTGCACACAACATGGTAGTTTCTCCTGCTCATGGCTCTGCTGATCCTCTGCCGCCCCTACTCACCTTCTGCTATAGCGTTCCCTTGTTGCTCACCATGTGGGACATTGCTCTGGTCCCCCAGCTCTGCTGATCCTCTGCCACTCAGTCCTCCCTCTCTCTGATCCTCACTCACCTTCTATAGCGTTCCCATGTTGCACACCTCATGCACTGTTTGCTAGTTGCTCTGTTTCCAGTCTTTCTCCTCCACACTGCACATCAGATGTGACGTCTGCACCGGACACTCGCAGATCACAAATGAACCAGAAGTGACTGCTGATGACGTCCTTCTGGTTGCTTGTTGGGTTTCCCAGTGCATCCTGGGATATCTCATGCCTGCAATACCTCCAAAACAAAGCCAAGCTAAGGCTGAATAAATGCCCCTCAAAAGTTGCAGGAGCCGTTAGCGAGCACTGCCATAGATTTCTATGGAGGCATCGGAGATGCTTTGAAGCACCAAGACATGGGGGGTATTTGTGTGGGACCAGGACTGGAAGGGAACCATTTTATTTAGTGTCAGGAGCTTTGATTGGCATTCAGAGTGCCCAATGCCACATTCTAAAGCAAGCGTGAGCGACCCCTACGAGGCGTTTTTACCACTGATCCCCAATGAATTGGTTTTAGCAGGGGTTCCCCGGGACCTAAAAATAATTTCAAGGGTTCCTCTGGGGCAGCCTTTCTCAACATCGAGGAACCCTTGAAATAATTCTCCGGTCTCGGGGAACCCCTGCTAAAAATTACAAATCTACAACTCATGATACATTGGTGTGATGGTCAATGGGAAGAATGCTGCTTACATTTGTGGTCAATGGGAAGAATGCTCCCTTAACTTGTGGTCAATGGGAAGAATGCTCCTCACACTTGTGGTCAATGGGAAGAATGCTCCTCACACTTGTGGTCATTGGGAAGAATGCTCCCTACACTTGTGGTCATTGGGAAGAGTTACCCCCCTTACAGACAGCTAAAAAGATCAATGGTGTCATTGGGAATTTATCTGAGAGGTAGAAATTGACCATCGCTCAAGGAACCCCTAGCAACCTCTGGAGGAACCCTAGGGTTCCATGGAACCCTGGTTGAGAAACTCTACATTACTGTGATGGTCAATGGGAAGAATGCTCCTCACACTTGTGGTCAATGGGAAGAATGCTCCTCACACTTGTGGTCATTGGGAAGAATGACCCCCTTACAGATAGCTGAAAGATCAATGGTGTCATTGGGAATTTATCTGAGAGGTAGAAATTGCTCATTGCTCAAGGAACCCCTAGCAACCTCTGGAGGAACCCCTAGCAACCTCTGGAGGAACCTCTAGCAACCTCTGGAGGAACCCCTAGCAACCTCTGGAGGAACCCCTAGCAACCTCTGGAGGAACCATCCCCAAGGAGGTCTCCAACGATCTCCAAGGAGGTCTCCAACGATCCCCAAGGAG
>BLSH010281363.1:119790-136185 GCA_018402905.1 Glandirana rugosa | reverse complement strand
CAGGTTTGGTCTTAGTTACACTTAAGCCCAAACCTGACCAGACTGCAGGACACCATTATCTATACAGGACAAGCTAACAATTGCACTATGAGTGGCACCTGGAGTGGGCAGACACTGGGTGGAGGATATCTCAGGATAGAAGCACCAAACATGGTAGAGTATATCATGGGAAGGGGGCACCACACACACTCTCGGTGGACGATATCCCGGGAAGGGGGCACCACACACACTCGTTGGACGATATCCTAGGAAGGGGGCACCACACACACTCTGTGGAGGATATCCCCGGAAGGGGACACCACACACACTCGGTGGACGATATCCCCGGAAGGGGGCACCACACACACTCGGTGGACGATATCCCCGGAAGGGGGCACCACACACACTCTCGGTGGACGATATCCCCGGAAGGGGGCACCACACACACTCTCGGTGGACGATATCCCAGAAAGGGGGCACCACACCTACTCAGTGGAGGATATCTCTACCAAACATAGTCGAGTACAGTAAAACCTCAGATTGCGGGTAACGTGGTTAACGAGCGTTCCGCAATACGAGCATTTTTAAAAAAACTCTGACTCGGTTTGTGAGCGCTGTCTCGCGTAACGAGCAGAATTAAGCCTCTGTGCATGCAATACCGCATGTGGCTAGAGGTCCGGGGGAGCTGGTGAGCTTCGGAGGCACCCGGAAGCATTTGGAAATACCGAAAGTGTAAACAGTTCCCGAGCATTTCCGAATGTTTCCCGCCGTTTCTGAGCCTTACCAGTGCCACCAAACCTCTGGCCACATACGGTATTGCATACACCAGGCGTCCCCGTACCTCTGGCCACTTACAGTACTGCATTGACAAGCAGCGTTGTGGAACGAATTAACTGAGTTTCCATTGTTTCCTATGGGGAAACATGCTTTGATATACGAGTGCTTCGGATTACAAGCATTCTCCTGGAACGGATTATACTCGTGATCCAAGGTTCCACTGTATATCATGGGAAGGGGCACCACACACACTCAGTGGAGGATCTCTCAGGAAAGGGGCACCGCACACACTTGATGAAGGATCTCTCAGGAAGGGGGCACCACGAACTGGGTGGAGGATATCTCGGGAAGGTGTACCACACACTCGGTGGAGGACGTCTCATCAAGGGGGCACCACACACACTTGGTGGAGGATCTCTCAGGAAGGGGTCACATCACACGCTTGGTGGAGGATCTCTCAGGAAGGGGTCACATCACACTCGGTAGAGGATATGTTGGGAAGGAGGCACCACGAACTGGGTGGAGGATATCTCGGGAAGGGGGCACCACGAACTGGGTGGAGGATATCTCGGGAAGGTGTACCACACACTCGGTGGAGGATGTCTCATCAAGGGGACACCACACACACTTGGTGGAGGATCTCTCAGGAAGGGGTCACATCACACGCTTGGTGGAGGATCTCTCAGGAAGGGGTCACATCACACGCTTGGGGGAGGATCTCTCGGGAAGGGGGCACCACACACTCGGTAGAGGATATGGTGGGAAGGAGGCACCATGAACTGGGTGGAGGATATCTCAGGAAGGGGGCACCACGAACTGGGTGGAGGATATCTCGGGAAGGGGGCACCACGAACTGGGTGGAGGATATCTCGGGAAGGTGTACCACACACTCGGTGGAGGATGTCTCATCAAGGGGGCACCACACACACTTGGTGGAGGATCTCTCAGGAAGGGGTCACATCACACGCTTGGGGGAGGATCTCTCGGGAAGGGGGCACCACACACTCGGTAGAGGATATGTTGGGAAGGGGGCACCACGAACTGGGTGGAGGATATCTCGGGAAGGTGTACCACACACTCGGTGGAGGATCTCTCAGGAAGGGGTCACATCACACGCTTGGTGGAGGATCTCTCAGGAAGGGGTCACATCACACGCTTGGTGGAGGATCTCTCAGGAAGGGGGCACCACACACACTAGGTGGAGGATATCTCGGTAAGGGGCAACATGCACACTTGGTGGAGGATATCCTCCACCGTGTGTGTTGGCACCCCCTTCCTGAGATATCTTGGGAAGGGGGCACCACATACACTTGAAGGATATCTCAGGAAGGGGAACCACACATACTCAATGAAGGATATCTCGGGAAGGAGGCTCCACATACACTCATTAAAGGATATCCCAGTAAAGGGGCACCACATGCTTGGTAGAGGGTACCATGAGAAAGTGGCACTACACATACTCCTGAAGGTTTTCTCAGGATACGGGCAGCAGATATCTGTGGGATGATATTGAGGGAAGAGGGTATCACGCTCAGTGAAGGACATCTCATATAAAGGGAACTACGCACACACTTGGAGGATATGCCAGGAGGGTGGCACCACACACTCTGTTGGATATTGTAGGAAGAGGGCACCACACACACATTCCACCAGGCGACATGAGGGATGTGGTGTAACCAGTAGAAATATACTCGCTATACAAGGACAACTGAAGAATTAGCGCCCTGAGGAAGGAGATTCCTTTTATAATAGAGTCCTATGAGCGTACAATACAGCCCGACACCCGGGGGTGCCATCTCCTCCAATCACAACTCATCTCCATACCGAGAGATGGTTCCCCACAGACCTGAAGATCTCCCCGCACACCTCTCCTACCTCACACATCATCCACGCCGACTTCCTGACCTCATTACCAAATACATTCCCATCAAATACATGGCGGGGGTTTGTTCTGTGAATTACTTTGTTCCAAATGAAGATCAGAGCTGAACTATGAAGAAGATACCTGGGGTCACCTTTGACCTCATCACCTTGATCTCATTTTATTTTTTTTTAAGTGGTGTGCAAACTCATTAAGGGTGGCTCAGCAGATCAAAGGGGATTTATGGCGATTTTTAGTCATAGGTTCGAACCCCCTTATTGCTGTTTTTACACTGAGCGTGAACCAATAGAATGAAAGACTGGCCATCTGAGTGGATAAAATGGCTTGGAGATAAGTTCATTCCTTTATTACGTTATAATTCCACCAGTCCTCGCCCCAGAAAAATAGGAGGATGAACACCCCATACCCTGAGAGAGAAGCCAATGCCTGGTGAAAAGGTGCTGTGAGTTCTAAGCATTCCTTTACCTGCCCTGGAGAGAAACAAGTTGCCCCACAGAAGGAGCAGATGGCTGTGAGGTAAGTGCTCAGAAATGTGAGAAGGTGCTGGGAGTTCAAGATTTTCTGTTACCACTCGTCTCCAACCAGTCTATGCCCTGGGGAAGTAGCACCACATAGGGGGCAGTTGGCTGAGAGTTATGCCCTCTAGATGGTGGGCAAGCTCTGTGAGTTCAAACTGCTTCTTTACCTCTTCATAATTCCTCCAGGCTTTGTCCTGGAGCAATTGGAGGACAATCACATCACTCTGCATAAGGAGGAGGTGGCCTGGAGGTAAGTGCTCTGGATGATGGGCAGGATCTGTGAATTTGGGCCACTCATTTAAGTCCACCAGTCCATGTAATGGAGAAAAGGGAGGACGATCATTGCACCCTACATTAGGAGGAGCTGGACTGGAGGTAAGTGCCCTGGATGGTGAGCAGGGCCTGTGGGTTCAAACCATTCCTTTACCTCTTTATAAGTCCACCAGTCCTTGTACTGGAGAAAAAGGAGGATGATCATTGCACCCTACATTAGGAGGAGCTGGACTGGAGGTAAGTGCTCTGGATGATGGGCAGGATCTGTGAATTTTGGCCACTCATTTAAGTCCACCAGTCCTTGTACTGGAGAAAAAGGACGACGATCATTGCACCCTACATTAGGAGGAGCTGGACTGGAGGTAAGTTCTCTAGATGGTGAGCAGGGCCTGTGGGTTCAAACCATTCCTTTACCTCTTTATAAGTCCACCAGTCCTTGTACTGGAGAAAAAGGAGGATGATCATTGCACCCTACATTAGGAGGAGCTGGACTGGAGGTAAGTTCTCTGGATTATGGGCAGGATCTGTGAATTTGGGCCGCTCATTTAAGTCCACCAGTCCATGTCCTGGAGAAAAGGGAGGACGATCATTGCACCCTACATTGGGAGGAGCTGGACTGGAGGTAAGTGCTCTGGATGGTGAGCAGGGCCTGTGAGTTCAAACCCTTCCTTTACCTCTTTATAAGTCCACCAGTCCATGTACTGGAGAAAAAGGAGGATGATCATTGCACCCTACATTGTGAGGAGCTGGACTGGAGGTAAGTGCTCTGGATGGTGAGCAGGGCCTGTGGGTTCAAATCATTCCTTTACCTCTTTATAAGTCCACCAGTCCCTGTCCTGGAGAAATTAGAGCACATTGCACTGTGAGTGGCGGAAAGAGAATAGGCAGTAAATGTTGAAGAGGTGAGTCCATCCCACCCCACATTGCACCATCTTTATTAAGCCTGCTACACACGGTGCAACGGTCGTACAACCGCGCGTTCAACTTTTGCCCAAAATGGGCTGTTGTGTCTAGCGTACTGACATGAATCAAGTAATCGTTCAACAAAGCCGAACGTAGTGACGTGTTCCGAGTGTATAAGGAGGAAGTTCAGGTGAATGTGATTTGTGAATCAGGAACGTAGGTTTACACGAACGGACGTTCCTGACTTCTGAGCTTGCGTGTTTTGCATGTACAACTTTTGTTGTACAACCTCTGTACACACGAGTCCAACAGTCGTACAACAAAAGTTTTCTAGTCTGCTCAGCCAACTTCTGTTGTACGACTGTTGAACGTCGGCTGTTGTAATCGCCCGTACTAATGGTCGGTTTATCGTACAACAAGCTGTTGTAAGACCGTTGTTGTACGACCGTTGCACCGTGTGTACGGGGCCTTCACCCCTGAATCCTGGACTCCAGAAGGAGATCTTTGCAGCTGATGCATCTATGCCTGATGAAGGGTCCTGCCCAACTCTGAAAGGTTGCACTTGGTCCTTTGTGATCTTTCTGCAATAAAAGCTTCGGGTGACATTTGATGATCCGTGGTTTGCATTTATTGTGAGAACCCGGCACAAACCTTCCTCCTGTTTCCTGCTATGGGAGACGTGGAAATCTTATCCCCGCTATAAAGGAAGGGGAACCGAAGAAGGAGCTGCCATGAGAAAGGCAATTCCTTTATAAAAGGGTCCTATGAGCGTACAACATATCACCCGTCCTGACACTCGGGGCGCCATCTCCTCCAATCACAATTCATCTCCATAGTACAGACAATTCCCCCGGATGAGGAATGGTTCTCCACAGGCCTGAAGATCTCCCCGCACACCTCTCCTACATCACACATCATCCACACCGACTTCCTGACCTCATTACCAAATACATTCCATCAAATATATGGCGGAGGATCCATCTGTGAATTATTTTGTTCCTGATGAAGATCAGAGAAGAAGATTCCTTGGGCTGGTGATTTCAAGTCATGGGTTCAATCCCCTCATTGCTGGTTTTGAGGATTGGAGAGATTCAGAACCAAGAAAGTAGGTGGTGGTGTGTGGCGGAGATGGTTGTGAGGTAAGTGCTCTGGATAGGATGGTGGCATGATGAGTTTAAAACCTTTCTTTGCTAAATTAGAATCCCACCAGTCCTTGTACTGGAGAAATAGGAAGACGAGCCCACCATACTCTGTGAGGAGAAGGTACAATGAGCTTCAACCATTAATTTACCACTTTAGAAGTCAACCACTCCATATTCTGGACAATAAGGAGCTGTAGCCTGCTAGCTGAGATGGCTAGGAGGTAAGTGCTCTGGATAGTGACGTGGTGCCGTGAGTTCTAACCATTTCTTTACCTCTTTGTATTTCCACCAAACCTTGTCCTGGAGAAATAGGAAGACAAACCTACCATACTATGTGAGGTACGAGGCCTAGATACTGAGAAGGTACAGTGGGCTTGCACCATTCATTTACCACTTTAGAAGTTCACCAATTAGTGTTCTGGAGAGACAAGATGGTGAACACCCAACACCATGGTAGAGAAGCAGATGGCTCACAGGCAAGTTCACTGACTGGTAAGAAAGTGTCCTGGGTTCAAACCTTTGCTTTACTCTCCTGCCAGTCTTTTTCCTGGAGAAATAGGTGGAAGAGCAAACCACCTAATATAAGGAAAAGATGACTGAGAGGCAAGTGTTGAGAAAGTGCTGTGAGCTCAAGCCTTTCCTTCAGCACTTTATATCTCCACCAGAAATAGCAGGACTAATAGACCACAGGATATGGAAGGTGTGGGTGGCCTGGAGGTAAGTGTGCTGGCTGGTGAGCAGTATCTCTGAGTTCAAACCTTTCCTTTACCTCTTGATAATTCCAATAGTCCTTGTTCTGGAGAAATAAGGAGCAGACTATGCAGAAGTTGGCTTTGTGGTAAGCGCTCCAGCTACCATGCTGGTATCTCTTTATAATTCCACCAGTCTTGGTCCTGGAGAAATAAGAGGCCACGTTACCCAGGAAGGGGTGGAGAGGACTGGGATGTAAGCTGACAAGGTACCAATCATTCCACCCCACATTTATGCCATTTCTTACACCCAAATTCTGGACCCTGGAAGGAGATCTCAGCAACTGAGAACCGAGCACAAACCTTCCTTCTGTTTCCTGCTATGGGAGACATGGAAATCGAATCCCCGCTAAATTGGAAGGAAAACCGAAGAAGGAGCCGCCCTGAGAAAAGCGATTCCTTTTATAATAGAGTCCTAAGGGCGAACAACACATCACCCTTCCCGACACCCTGGGGCAGCATCTCCTCCAATCACAACTCTTCTCCATACTGAGAGATGGTTCTCCACAGACCCCCGCACACCTCTCCTATCTCACACATCATCCACCAATCACATGCTGACTTCCTGAGGTCATTACCAAATACATTCCCATCAAATATTTGGTGGGGGATCCATCTATGAATTATTTTCTTTTTGATGAAGATTAGAGCTGAATTACAGAAAAGACTCCTGCCCTGACTTGTGACCTCATCACCTTAACGGGATTTAGGTTTTTTTTTTTAGCGCCTGGCGCTCACGTCAGAGGTGGCTCAGCAGGTTAATGAAGGCATCTGGTGATTTCTAGTCACCGGTTCAATCCCCCTTATTGCTGGCTTTACATCGAGCATTGGAGAGATTCAGAACTAAGAGAGTAAGTGGCTGCCTACCCAATGGAGGAGATGGCTGAGAGGTAAGTTATCGGGATGGTGAGTACAATGTTGCGAGTTCAAACCATTCCTTTAGTAAGTTATAATCCCACCAGTCCCTATCTTGGAGAAATAGGACAAACACTCCATACTCTGCGAGAAGCAGATGGGAATTGCCTGCTCTAGATACTGAGAAGGTACAGTGGGCTTGAACCATTCCTTTACCGCTTTAGAATTCCACCAGTCTATGATTATGGAGAATTAGGACATGCAACCTGATGGTGGAGATGGCTGGGAGGTAAGTGCTCAGGCTCGAGAGAAGGTCTTATGAGTTCAAACCATTCCTTTACCGCTTTATAATTCCACCAGTCTATGATTATGGAGAATTAGGACATGCAACCTGATAGTGGAGATGGCTGGGAGGTAAGTGCTCAGGCTCGAGAGAAGGTCTTATGAGTTCAAACCATTCCTTTACTGCTTTAAAAGTCTGCCAGGCCTTGTCCTGGAGAAATAAGGGGATGAGCAAATCACTGAGAAGCAAGGGTGCAGGAAGATGAGAAGGTGCTGTGAGCTCAAGTTTTTCTTTTTATAACTTCTCCAATCTGAGTCCTGAAGAACTAGGATGAAGAACAATTCACAACCCATATTAGGAGCAGATGGCTGGGAGGTAAGTGCTCCAGATGGTAAGCAGGCTCTGTGGGTTCAAACCCTTCCTTTACCGCTTTATACTTCCACCAGTCCTTGTCCTGGAGAAATAGGAGGTCGAAAATTCCATGATATGCAAGGAGTGTTTGGCACAGTGGTAAGTGCTCTGCATGATAAGCAGGATCTGTGGGTTCAAACCCTTCCTTTACCTCTTTGTAATTCCACCAGTCCTTGTCCTGGAGAAATAGGAGGACGAACACATAGTTAGGTGTGAGGAGGAGATGGCTCAGAGGACTAATAGCCCACAATGAGTGCTGATGGCACGATGGGGTTGAGAGTTCGAATCCCTGTGTGGTCTCCTAGTGACTCTGGACAGGTCACCTTGCCTCCTGTGTCCTGCAGGCAGTGCTACCTGGAATGGGTGGTGACACAAGACAAAGCACCCAACCTGGTAACACTCAAAATGTGCTGTGGTAGGAAGGTTGCCACCTGGTGATTCCCACAAGGGTGTATAACAGGTAGAGGCTTTTAAAGTACCAATTAAACTCTTATTTTGTCCATTAAAACAAAGTTTTCTCACATTCCACCAGGGATCACTTCAGGCTGTCCAGGTCATGGGCCAAGTTGCCCCTTGGACTCAATCTCTGTACATTCTCTTGCACCTGCAGACACAGGACTCTATGCTGCTGTACAGGACTCTAGGTCTCTGGCCAGACACAACCCGAGAGGAGAGGTGAACTATTTAGTATCACCAGGAGATGAGGGCTCAGGGATTCAAACTCACAACTCTGAGCTTGGCAGCCAGAGTACTTACCTCTGAGCCATCTCCTCCTCTCACATACCTATGTGCTCGTCCATCATACTTCAGAAGTTCTATCTTCAACATTAAAAAAAAAAAAAAGTGCCGGCAAATATCAAACAACTCCTCCAAGACTGTGATGACTGATGGTCGCTGGTTGCCTGAACTCTTCTAAGGCTGCAGGGAGATCAGAGATTGGCACTGCAGGATAAGACAGCGGAACATGCTGAGCAGGGCTGGACCAAGGGGTAGGCAGAAGAATTGGCCGCAAAAAGGGACTGAGCTGCAAACTGAGTGATTTTGGACCTTGTCCCAACCGAGTCCTGGTGGTCAGCACCCATGAGAAGTTGAGTGTCCAGTGAGATGGCAGTAGAGGCCCCTGATGAAAAGGTAGGGGACTTACCCAAAAGAGCTAAGGGAGGACTGATGATGAAGACCCTATAATCAATAATATAGAAAGATTCCAGATCACCGTCCTCAGAAGGTCAAAGTCCCTGGAATTGTTAGGAGAACGTGAGCTGGAGTCACCCACTGTCTCCTGTGTGTCTAGACGTTGTCACAATGTGGTTTTGATGCAATCAGCTCAGGATACGTGGCCAGGCCTCAGCTACTCACAAACAGGCAGTTGGTAGCCAATGACGGCCTGAAGGCCAGAGGTGATCAAGGTAAGTGAGAACGGACCAGCGATTGGAGCTCTCTTTGACTCTTGGGTAAAGTAGGAGTAGAAGTGGGATGGTGGTGGCAAAGAGAGCGCAACACCCGCACCCTGCAGATGACCAAGAACAAAAGCAGCCAATTTAAAGGCATCCTGTGGTAAAAATGATGAGGAAGCACTTCCGAGACATGGCGAGTGCAAAGGCAATGGCAGCAGCTCTGAATGTGAAGGGCGATCCACGGCTAACTTGTTACAGGAATAAGGACTGGAAAATACCTAACACACACAACCTAGTGCCTGAAGATGACCTCCAGTCTTACCCCCAATGCCCAGTCAAGCAGGGTCCTCCCAAGTCAGGCTGAGGGTACACCAGACTGGATAGGTGCCATCTACAGACCAGCTCCGGCAGTGATGTAATGAGGAATCTGGAAGAAAAATCAAATGGTTGGACGAACCCCAAGAAAATAAATCCATCCTCCTGGGGCACCAGCAAAAAACAGGCATGCCGAGTAGAGGAGGGGCTACACCCTTCAGTAGGCGGCAGTAAAACCCATTGGTATTGGACTCAATGGACAAAAAATAAAGATTCTGAACCGTCTCAGACGTGTCTCACATGCCACACACAGCCCACAGAATCTGAAACCTTTCATAGCCCTTCCATCCAATTACTAAAATCTCGAGATTTCACAGCATTGGGGATTGAGAACATGAAGCAAACCTGACAGGACTGAAGGACTCCATTATCTATAGAAGCTGAGCTACTGGATTCACTAAGGGCACACGAGGGGTACGATACACCCCCCGAGGGGACATAGGCACCAGGAGGGTCAGACACTTGGTGAAGGATACCCCCAGGAAGAAGGCACTACAGACTCTGAGGGAAATATCCCAGTAAAGGGGGCATTACACACATTTGGTGAAGAATATCCTAAGAAGAATGCCCCACACACTTGGCAGAGAATATCCATGGAAGGGGGCACCACACACACACACTTAGTGGAGGACATTGTGGGAGGGGGGCGAACACCACAAACACTTTGTGGAAGATATTAAAGGAAGGAGGCTACATATGCTTGGTGGAGGATATTCAGGCAAGGGGGAGCCATTGATGTAACCCTGTCCTACAGACTCCACACACTCTGGAGGATACCTCGGGAAGGAGGCACCACACACTACGTGGGGGATATCTCAGGAAGGGGCACCAGACACTACGTGGGGGATATCTCGGGAAGGAGGCACCACACACTATGTGGGGGATATCTCAGGAAGGGGGCACCACACACTACGTGGGGGATATCTCGGGAAGGGGGCACCACACACTACACGGGGGATATCTTGGGAAGGGGGCACCACACACTACGTGGGGGATATCTCGGGAAGAGGGCACCACACACACGGTGGAGAATATTCCAGGAAGGGAGAGCCACACACATTCAGTGGAGGACATTGCAGGAAGGGGTAGGGCACAACAAACACTTTGTGGAAGATATCACAGGAAGGAGGCTACACATTCCTGGTGGAGGATATTTAGGTAAGGGGGAACCATTAAGTTAACCCTGCAAAGAAGACACCACACACTTGGTGGAGGATATCACAGAAAGTAAGGATACACATGCTTGGTGGAGGATATTGAGGGAAGAGAGCACCACACACACTTGATGGAGGAAGGGGGAACCATTGAGGTAATCCGGTGAAGAAGACACCACACACTCTGTGGGGGATATCTTAGGAAGGGGGCACCACACACACACTCAGTGGAGGATATCTCGGGAAAAGAGCACCACACACACTTGATGGAGGAAGGGGGAACCATTGAGGTAATCCTGCAAAGTACACACCACACACTCTGTGGAGGGTATCGCGGGAAGGGGGCACTATACACACAGGGTGGATATCCTAGGAAGGGGGCACCACACACACTCGGTGGAGGATATCTCAGGAAGGGGGCACCACATCCACTCAGTAAAGTATATTTCGGAAGGGGAAACCACACACACTCTGTGGAGGATATCTAAGGAAGGGGTACACCACACACACTCGGTGGAGGATATCTCAGGAAGGGGGCACCATACACGCTCGGTGGAGGATATCATGGGAAGGGGGTAACACACACCCTCAGTGGAGGATATCTGGGGAAGGGGCACCACACCCACTCAGTAAAGGATATCTCGGGAAGGGGACACCACACACACTTGGTGGAGGATATCACAGAAAGTAAGGATACACATGCTTGGTGGAGGATATTGAGGGAAGAGAGCAACACACACTTGATGGAGGAAGGGGGAACCATTGAGGTAATCCGGTGATGAAGACACCACAGGCTCTGTGGAGGATATCGTGGGAAGAGGGCACCACACACATTCTGTGGAGGATATCTTGAGAAGGAGCACCACACACACTCAGTGGAGGATATCTCGGGAAGAGAGCACCACACACACTTCATGGAGGAGTCTTCCAGATAATCCTGCGAAGTACACACCACACATTCTGTGGAGGATATCTTGGGAAGGAGCACCACACACACTGGTTGGAGGATATCGCGGGAAGGGGGCACCACACACACTCTGTGGAGGATATAAAGGGAAAGGGGCACCTCACACACACTACTCCGTGGAGAATATCTTAAGCAGCACCACCACACACACTCTGTGGAGGATATCTTGGGAAGGGGGCACCACCCACACTCTATGGAGGATATCTCAGGAAGGGAACACCACACACTCGGTGCAGGATATCTCGGGAAGGGGACATCACACACTCGTTGAAGGATATCTCAGGAAGGGAACACCACACACACTCTGTGAAGGATATCTCGGGAAGGGAGCACCACACACACTCTATGGAGGATATCTCAGGAAGGGAACACCACACACACTCGGTGGAGGATATCTTGGGAAGGGGACATCACACACACTTGATAAAGGATATCTCAGGAAGGGAACACCACACACACTCTGTGGATATCTCGGGAAGCGGGCACCACACACACTCGGTGGTGGATCTCTCAGGAAGGGAACACCACACACACACTCTGTGGAGGATATCTCGGGAAGGGGGCACCACACACACTCGGTGGAGGATATTTTGGGAAGGGGGTCACCACACACACTCGGTGGAGGATATCCCAGGTAGGGGGCACCACGCACACTCGGTGGAGAATATCTCAGGAAGGGGGCACCACACACACTCGGTGGAGGATTTCTCAGGAAGAGGGCACCACACACACTCGGTGGAGGAGATCTCAGGAAGGGGACACTGCACACACTCGGTGGAGGATATTTTGGGAAGTGGGCACCACACACACCTGGTGGAGGATATCATGGGAAGTGGTCGCCACACACACTAGGTGGAGGATATCATGGGAAGTGGTCGCCACACACACACACTAGGTGGATATCTTGGAATGGGGACACCACACACACTCGGTGGAGGATATCTCGAGAACGGGACACCACACACACTAGATGGAGGATCTAACGGGAAGGGGGCACTTCACACACTCTGTGGAGAATATCTTAAGAAGCAGCACCACCACACACACTCGGTGGAGGATATCTCAGGAAGGGGGCACCACACACATTCAGCGGAGGACATCTCAGGAAGGGGGCACCACACATGCTCGGTGGAGGATATCCCAGGAACGGGGCACCACACACACTTGGTGGAGGATATCATGGGAAGGGGGTACCACACACACTCAATGGAAGATACCTCAGGAAGGGGGGCACCAAGCAGACTCGGTGGAGGATATCTCAGGAAGGGGACACCGCACACACTCGGTGGAGGATATCTCAGGAAGGGGACACCACACACGCTTGGTGGAAGATATCTTGGGAAGGGGACACCACACACACACTCGGTGGAGGATCTCTTGGGAAGGTGACACCACACACACACACGGTGGAGGATCTCTTGGGAAGGGGACACCACACACACTCGGTGGAGGATCTCTTGGGAAGGTCACCTTCACACCACACACACTCAGTGGAGGATCTCTTGGGAAGGGGACACCACACACACTCGGTGGAGGATATCTCAGGAAGGGGAAACCACACACACTCGGTGGAGGATATCCCAGGAAGGGGGCACCACACACACTCGGTGGAGGAGATCTCAGGAAGGGGCACCATATACACTCGGTGAAGGATCTCTCGGGAAGGGGTCACCACACACACACACACACACACTCTGTGGAGGATATCTCGGGAAGGGAGCACCACACACACACACTCTGTGGAGGATATCTCGGGAAGGGAGCACCACACACACACACACACTCTGTGGAGGATATCTCAGGAAAGGGACACCACACACACTTGGTGGAGGATATCTCAGGAAGGGGGCACCACACACACTCGGTGAAGGATATCTCGGGAAGGGGTCACCACACACACTCGGTGGAGGACATCTCGGGAAGGGGGCACCACACACACTCGGTGGAGGACATCTCGGGAAGGGGTCACCACACACACTCGGTGAAAGATATCTCGGGAAGGGAGCACCACACACACACACACACTCGGTGGAGGATATCTCAGGAAAGGGATACCACACACACTCGGTGGAGGACATCTCGGGAAGGGTCGCCATATACACTCGGTGAAGGATCTCTCGGGAAGGGGTCACCACACACACTCGGTGGAGGACATCTCGGGAAGGGGGCACCACACACACACACACACTCAGTGGAGGACATCTCGGGAAGGGGGCACCACATGCACACGCACACAGGTGACATCGGAGATGTGAGGAATTAGTGGAACAAAGGAGCAGACAAGAAGCGAGGCGTGCCGAGTAGGAAAACCAGGACTTTTTTCTGTTTAATACTAGATTCTCAGGAGCTGAGACTGCAGAGTACATCCATTGCTAGAATCGGGAATACAGAGATTTTTTTTTTTTTTACAGAGATTAACATCAAAACAATTCCACTAAAGTTATGTCTCCCCTCTCTTTGTAAAAATGAAAGAAATTAGCAGCAAATTACAGAACCCGATGGGGGCCGGGCGCGCCACTCTGTAGTGCTTCTAGACTGTAGAAACCTTCTGCTTCCATTATTATTATAAAACAACAAAAAAAATGACATTTCTACACCGGTAAGAAAAAAAAACAAAAAAAAAAACAAAAACCTCAGAAAACACAAAGCACACACACACAGAGGAATATATATATATATTTATATCGCTGCTCGCTCGGAATCCTGTGATTGTCAGTCGGAGCCTTGTCGTCGTCTTCTCGTATAATGACTCGATTATAATAAATTTTATTTCCCTTTATAATTATTATTATTATTTTTGCCGTGAAAATGATGCGGAAGTGGGGTGAGCCGCAGAAAGTATTACATACTCCACACCGGCTTCGCTAGTAAGAAAAATATTCAAAACACTTCTCTGGCTTTTTTTTTTTTTTTTTTTAATAAAATATTCTTATTATTCTTCTTCTTAATTTTTTTTTTTTCATACTGAAAGGAATTTCATTTTTCCTGTGTCAGGAAGCTGGCGGCCTGGGACGACAGAAACGCGGAGCTTGTATACGTCAGACGCGGCTCCGCGGAGCCCACATGTATAGTATTGCTTTACACCCACGCTTATATACTCATGTATATATATATATATAATATATGTATATATACACATACCCCTTACTTGGCACATTATTAAACAATCTCTTTTTTTCTTTTTATAAGGACATTAAAACCGACAAAACAAAATCCTTAGGCTTTGCTTGAGTTTTGTAACCTCCGTGGCCAGGACGTCCTTCCTTCCCGGGCGCTGGGAGGTTATGGGGGGCCCTGCAGGCCCGTCTAGGGGGATGGGGGGTAGTGTGGACTCTTGTCCAGGTGGGGGGCGCTCTCTATTATGTGAATTGTTCAGGGTAAAGTGCCTCTTGGCGGTTGTCCGGTATTGTGGGGAAATAAATATAGGCGGATCTGATGGGATGGTTGGCCATCGGTGTCTGAGCTGCCATAGAAGTGCCTTTTATCATCTATTCTGCCCCCAGAGGGAACATGGCTGCCCTGTGATGAAGGAGCGCTCAGAGGGAGTCCAGCTTCCACCCTGTACAACCCAATCGGACGCTGAGGTTCCGGTTTTTCGGCACAGGTATTCCTCCATCCAATCGGGAGGGATTCCCCCCCTTCCTGCGGTTCTCCGGGATGGCTGCCATGTTGTTTGGAGAGGAAAGTGCTGTTTCCGGGCAAAGTGCGTAAAAAGACTGGATGGGGGGGGTGGGGCTGTGCAGAACATCATGGAAGGGCAGCAGAGACGTCCAGCGATGAGACGTGTAAGAAGAAACCACACAACACAGGAAGCCGCCATGACAGGGCCTGCAGGGCTCCGCCCAGAACGCTTGCGTTACGTGCGCAGTGCACTTTGAGCTCCGGAACGTTCTCTGCTCCTTCTGGGTGATGGTAAGTGCTACGGCAGACAAGGAGCCCCCCCCTCCGCAGGGTCCATAGTGATGTCCTGCAGGCCTCCTCTACATTCCGCACACAACAGGCCCCCCGCCTCTCACTTCCTGAAGACGCATTCGGGTAGGTTAAGCGTGCGTCTCCTCAGCTTCCTGCAGGGACCCTCCTCCAGCAGATACGTCACATCGATGGCTGCAGAGAGAGAGAGAGCAGGCGTGTCAGGAATAACCAAAGTGGTCACAGTCCCGCCCCTGAGCCTACAGGCACCGCCCATCTGAGCAGAAATAGCCAATAAGATGTAAGCAGCAATACTCACTGAAACCTGGTCTGGTCAGATTCACCAACGTGCATATTATTTTCCTTGTCAGGGGATAACTAATCATTACCCCCCCCCCCCCATCCCCAATTGTTGCATTCCCTGCTCTTGAGACCCCCATTGTATAAGGGTGCCGGCATCTCAAATACTCAGCTGGAAGTCACCTGTGCAAGTTATATGGAAACTCCACCCTCCCGACAGCCCGATCTACAGTGAAAGTGAAGAGCGGCTTCAGCCTGAGCTCCTGCCGTGCATCAGGGGGCACACCCCCAGAGTTCTCGTCCCTTACGTTGTTAACCCCTACCCCCCCCCCCCCATTACTAATCAATAGGGGACTGTTCCTTTTATTATACGTGCAACCACTTAGACTGGTCTGGTCCAAAGTCACTCATAACGACGAATGTAGAATAACCGATAAAGACGAGTCTACCCGCCACGGACATCCGAGTCCCCGCCCTGACACTGGTGAAACCAATAAGGACTGTGCGGACGAGAGAGAGAGAGA
>BLSH010281363.1:45268-55304 GCA_018402905.1 Glandirana rugosa | reverse complement strand
GCACCCACACCCCCCCTTACACTTCACCTCTCTGCCACCTCCCCCACACTCCACCTCTCTGCCCCCCGGGCTGTCATGTAAGCAAGACTGTAAGTGCACCACGACCCATTACATGTCCTCCTGGACCACAGCATGGCCACACCACGCCGGAAAGACGGCCTCACACCCACGCCGGACAGACAGCCCCACACCCACGCAGGACGGCACCACAGCCACGCCGGACAGACAGCCCCACACCCACGCAGGACGGCACCACAGCCACACCGGACAGACAGCCCCACACCCACGCCGGACAGACGGCCCAACACCCACACCGGACCCACACCCACGCCTGATAGATAGCCCCAGACCCACACTGGACAGATGCCCCCACATCCATGCCGGACAGACGCCCCCACATCCACGCCGAACGGACGCCCCCACATCCACGCCAGACGTACGCGCCCACACATACGCCGGATGGACGCCCCCACATCCACGCCGGACAGATGGCCCCATGCCAGACGGACGCCCCCACATCCTCGCCGGACGGACGGCCCCACACACACGCCGGACAACCTTGCTGATTACATGCGGTTTGCGGTCACAATCAGCTCTTCCGGTTGGACGGCTTCCATCCAATGGCAGGGCTGCAGATAAGCGCTTTGATTTTATATTTCTGGGAGTTCGCATTTGGCTTTTTAATGGCAATAAACCCATTGGTGCTGCACTTAGCTTGCGCCCCCTTGTGTCCTGTAATGCACATTGTGAGAAGCTCACTGGAGATTCAGGCAGTATGTAGGCGGGAACTACAATGGATTAGCCACGCCCATTTCTACATAAATGGTACAAAACCTGCCCATAGGAGGCGCAGCCACTCACCAATATGGATGGGGGCGGGCAGCAGGCCGTACTCGTGCTCCTTCGGGTTATACTCCAATTTCTCCTTCTTCAGCTGCATCAGACGACTCTTCGGGCTGTGATAGGAGGAAGAGAGGATACAGCGTGAGATCACCACAGGCACCCCTACCCACAACCACAGACAGGAGGAGGAGATACAGCGTGAGATCACCACAGGCACCCCTACCCACAACCACAGACAGGAGGAGGAGATACAGCGTGAGATCACCACAGGCACCCCTACACACAACCACAGACAGGAGGAGGGGATACAGCGTGAGATCACCACAGGCACCCCTACCCACAACCACAGACAGGAGGAGGAGATACAGCGTGAGATCACCACAGGCACCCCTACCCAAAACCACAGACAGGAGGAGAGGATACAGCGTGAGATCACCACAGGCACCCCTACCATCCCCCACGGACACCACTAGAGTGCGACATAGAGGAGGAGGACAGACACCAACACCCATCCCCACGGACACCACTAGAGTGCGACATAGAGGAAACCACAGACAGGAGGAGGAGATACAGCGTGAGATCACCACAGGCACCCCCTACCCACAACCACAGACAGGAGGAGGAGATACAGCGTGAGATCACCACAGGCACCCCTACACAGATCACCCCTACCCACAACCACAGACAGGAGGAGGAGATACAGCGTGAGATCACCACAGGCACCCCCTACCCAAAACCACAGACAGGAAGAGGGGATACAGCGTGAGATCACCACAGGCACCCCTACCCACAACCACAGACAGGAGGAGGAGATACAGCCTGAGATCACCACAGGCACCCCTACACAGATCACCCCTACCCAAAACCACAGACAGGAAGCTAGAACCTCTGCAGGGCGTTTATTATGGCTTGGGTCCCTCTGGAGGGGATTTCTTATCACTTCCAGCCTAGCAGTGACCCTGAAAAGATCCCTTCCCTATTCTGTCCAGAAAAAAATAGGAAGCAATATCCTGGGACAGCACAGTGTACACCCTCCCCTCACCCCACCTCAATGTACACTTCCTGGTTCTGGATGTGCAAAATGTACACTTCCTGGTTCTGGATGTGCAAAATGTACACTTCCTGGTTCTGGATGAGCACAATGTACACTTCCTGGTTCTTGATGAGCACAATGTGCACTTCCTGGTTCTGGATGAGCACAATGTACACTTCCTGGTTCTGGATGAGCACAATGTACACTTCCTGGTTCTGGATGAGCACAATGTACACTTCCTGGTTCTGGATGAGCAAAATGTACACTTCCTGGATCTGGATGAGCAAAATGTACACTTCCTGGATCTGGATGAGCAAAATGTACACTTCCTGGTTCTGGATGAGCACAATGTACACTTCCTGGTTCTGGATGAGCACAATGTACACTTCCTGGTTCTGGATGAGCACAATGTACACTTCCTGGTTCTGGATGAGCACAGTGTACACTTCCTGGTTCTGGAATAACACAATGTACACTTCCTGGTTCTGGATGAGCACAATGTACACTTCCTGGTTCTGGATGAGCACAATGTACACTTCCAGGTTCTGGATGAGCACATTGTACACTTCCAGTTTCTGGATGAGCACAATGTACACTTCCTGGTTATGGATGAGCACAATGTGCACTTCCTGGTTCTGGAGGAGCACAATGTAAACTTCCTGGTTCTGGATGAGCACAATGTACACTTCCTGGTTCTGGATGAGCACAATGTACACTTCCTGGTTCTGGGATAACACAATGTGCACTTCCTGGTTCTGGATGAGCACAATGTGCACTTCCTGGTTCTGGATAAGCACAATGTCACATCCTGGTTCTAGATGAGCACAATGTGTACTTCCTGGTTCTGGACGAGCAGAATGTACACTTCCTGGTTCTGGATGAGCACAATGTACACTTCCTGGTTCTGGATGAGCACAATGTACACTTCCTGGTTCTGGATGAGCACACTGTAGACTTCCTGGTTCTGGAATAACACAATGTACACTTCCTGGTTCTGGGTGAGCACAAAATACACTTCCTGGTTCGGAATGAGCACAATGTGCACATCCTGGTTCTGGATGAGCACAATGTGCACTTCCTGGTTCTGGATTAACACAATGTACACTTCCTGGTTCTGGGTGAGCACAAAATACACTTCCTGGTTCGGAATGAGGACAATGTACACCTCCTGGTTCTGGATGAGCACAATGTGCACTTCCTGGTTCTGGATGAGCACAATGTACACTTCCTGGTTCTGGATGAGCAAAATGTACACTTCCTGGATCTGGATGAGCAAAATGTACACTTCCTGGTTCTGGATGAGCACAATGTACACTTCCTGGTTCTGGATGAGCACAATGTACACTTCCTGGTTCTGGATGAGCACAATGTACACTTCCTGGTTCTGCATGAGCACAATGTACACTTCCTGGTTCTAGATGAGCACAGTGTACACTTCCTGGTTCTGGAATAACACAATGTACACTTCCTGGTTCTGGATGAGCACAATGTACACTTCCAGGTTCTGGATGAGCACATTGTACACTTCCAGTTTCTGGATGAGCGCAATGTACACTTCCTGGTTATGGATAAGCACAATGTACACTTCCTGGTTCTGGATGAGCACAATGTACACTTCCTGGTTCTGGGATAACACAATGTGCACTTCCTGGTTCTGGATGAGCACCATGTGCACTTCCTGGTTCTGGATAAGCACAATATCACATCCTGGTTCTAGATGAGCACAATGTGTACTTCCTGGTTCTGGGTGAGCACAATGTACACTTCCTGGTTCTGGATGAGCACAATGTACACTTCCTGGTTCTGGATGAGCACAATGTACACTTCCTGGTTCTGGATGAGCACACTGTAGACTTCCTGGTTCTGGAATAACACAATGTACACTTCCTGGTTCTGGGTGAGCACAAAATACACTTCCTGGTTCGGAATGAGCACAATGTACACTTCCTGGTTCTGGATGAGCACAATGTGCACTTCCTGGTTCTAGATGAGCACAATGTACACTTCCTGGTTCTGGATGAGCACAATGTACACTTCCTGGTTCGGGATGAGCACAATGTACACTTCCTGGTTCTGGATGAGCACAATGTACACTTCCTGGTTCTGGATGAGCACAATGTACACTTCCTGGTTCTGGATGAGCACAATGTACACTTCCTGGTTATGGATGAGCACAATGTACACTTCCTGGTTCTGGATGAGCACAATGTACACTTCCTGGTTCTGGGATAACACAATGTGCACTTCCTGGTTCTGGATGAGCACGTCACATCCTGGTTCTAAATGAGAACAATGTGTACTTCCTGGTTCTGGATGAGCACAATGTACACTTCCTGGTTCTGGGTGAGCACAATGTACACTTCCTGGTTCTGGGTGAGCACAATGTACACTTCCTGTTTCTGGATGAGCACAATGTACACTTCCTGGTTCTGGATGAGCACAATGTACACTTCCTGGTTCTGGGTGAGCACAAAATACACTTCCTGGTTCGGAATGAGCACAATGTGCACATCCTGGTTCTGGATGAGCACAATGTGTACTTCCTGGTTCTGGATGAGCACAATGTGCACTTCCTGGTTCTGGAATAACACAATGTACACTTCCTGGTTCTGGGTGAGCACAATGTACACTTCCTGTTTCTGGATGAGCACAATATGCACTTCTTGGTTCTGGATGAGCACAATGTGTACTTCCTGGTTCTGGATGAGCACAATGTACACTTCCTGGTTCTGGATGAGCACAATGTGCACTTCCTGGTTCTGGATGAGCACAATGTACACTTCCTGGTTCTGGATGAGCACAATGCACACTTCCTGGTTCTGGGTGAGCACAATATGCACATTCTGGTGCTGGATGAGTACAATGTGCACATCCTGGTTCTGGATGAGCACAATGTGCACTTCCTGGTTCTGGATGAGCACAATGTACACTTCCTGGTTCTGGATGAGCACAATGAGCACTTCCTGTTTCTAGATGAGCACAATGTACACTTCCTGGTTCTGGATGAGCACAATGAGCACTTCCTGTTTCTAGATGAGCACAATGTACACTTCCTGGTTCTGGATGAGCACAATGTACACTTCCTGGTTCTGGATGAGCACAATGTACACTCCCTGGTTCTGGATGAGCACAATGTACACTTCCTGGTTCTGGATGAGCACAATGTACACTTTCTAGTTCTGGATGAGCACAATGTGAACTTCCTGGTTTTGGATGAGCACAATGTGCACTTCCTGGTTTTATATGACTACAATGTGCACTTCCTGGTTCTGAATGAGCACAATGTGCACTCCCTGGTTCTGGATGAGCACAATGTGCACTTCCTGGTTCTGGATAAACACAATGTACACTTCCTGGTTCTGGATGAGCACAATGAGCACTTCCTGTTTCTAGATGAGCACAATGTACACTTCCTGGTTCTGGAAGAGCACAATGTACACTTCCTGGTTCTGGATGAGCACAATGTACACTTCCTGGTTCTGGATGAGCACAATGTGCACTTCATGGTTCTATATGACTACAATGTGCACTTCCTGGTTCTGGATGAGCACAATGTGCACTTCCTGGTTCTATATGACTACAATGTGCACTTCCTGGTTCTGGATGAGCACAATGTGCACTTCCTGGTTCTGGATGAGCATAATGTGCACTTCCTGGTTCTGGATGAGCACAATATGCACGTTCTGGTGCTGGATGAGTACAATGTGCACATCCTGGTTCTGGATGAGCACAATGTGCGCTTCCTGGTTCTGGATGAACACAATGTACACTTCCTGGTTCTGGATGAGCACAATGAGCACTTCCTGTTTCTAGATGAGCACAATGTACACTTCCTGGTTCTGGATGAGCACAATGTACACTTCCTGGTTCTGGATGAGCACAATGTACACTCCCTGGTTCTGGATGAGCACAATGTACACTTCCTGGTTCTGGATGAGCACAATGTACACTTTCTAGTTCTGGATGAGCACAATGTGAACTTCCTGGTTTTGGATGAGCACAATGTGCACTTCCTGGTTTTATATGACTACAATGTGCACTTCCTGGTTCTGAATGAGCACAATGTGCACTCCCTGGTTCTGGATGAGCACAATGTGCACTTCCTGGTTCTGGATAAACACAATGTACACTTCCTGGTTCTGGATGAGCACAATGAGCACTTCCTGTTTCTAGATGAGCACAATATACACTTCCTGGTTCTGGAAGAGCACAATGTACACTTCCTGGTTCTGGATGAGCACACTGTACACTTCCTGGTTCTGGATGAGCACAATGTGCACTTCATGGTTCTATATGACTACAATGTGCACTTCCTGGTTCTGGATGAGCACAATGTGCACTTCCTGGTTCTGGATGAGCACAATGTACACTTCCTGATTCTGGAAGAGCACAATGTACACTTCCTGGTTCTGGATGAGCACAATGTACACTTCCTGGTTCTGGATGAGCACAATGTGCACTTCATGGTTCTATCTGACTACAATGTGCACTTCCTGGTTCTGGATGAGCACAATGTGCACTTCCTGGTTCTGGATGAGCACAATGTCACATCCTGGTTCTAGATGAGCACAATGTGTACTTACTGGTTCTGGATGAACACAATGTACACTTCCTGGTTCTGGATGAGCACAATGAGCACTTCCTGGTTCTAGATGAGCACAATGTACACTTCCTGGTTCTAGATGAGCACAATGTACACTTCCTGGTTCTGGATGAGCACAAATGTACACTTCCTGGTTCTGGATGAGCACAATGTACACTTCCTGGTTCTGGAGGAGCACAATGTGCACTTCCTGGTTCTATATGATACAATGTGCACTTCCTGGTTCTGGATGAGCACAATGTGCACTTCCTGGTTCTGGATGAGTACAATGTGCACATCCTGGTTCTGGATGAGCACAATGAGCACTTCCTGGTTCTGGATGAGCACAATGTGCACTTTCTGGTTCTGGATGTGCTAGCACAATGTCACATCCTGGTTCTAGATGAGCACAATGTGTATTTCCTGGTTCTGGATGAGCACAATGTGCACTTCCTGGTTCTGGATGAGCACAATGTACACTGCCTAATTCTGCATGAGCACAATGTGAACAATTTAAAAGCTGGTTCTGGCTCAGGATATCCTTCCAGATCCAAGACAGCAGAGGTACAACCCTAGTATTGGGGCAGGATTAGAAACACCCCCAGCATTGGGGCAGCATTAGAAACCCTCCAGTATTGGGGCAGCATTAGAAGCCCCGCAGTATTGGGGCAGCTTTAGAAACCCCTCAGTATTGGGGCAGATTTAGACCCCCTCCCCCCAGTATTGGGGCAGCATTAGAAATCTTCAAGTATTGGGGAAGTATTATAAACCCCCCAGTATTGGGGCAATGAAGAGTTTCCCTCCTGTCACTCACTCGGTGGTTTTATAGACATCAGAGAAGAGTCCAGCCTTCTGGTATTTCTTTTTGGGGGGACGTGCGATCTTCTTCTCCCGCTGCAGGAGAGGAGCCAGATGACGGGAAAATGCCTCCATCTGTTCCTGGTGACTCATGCCGATGTCCCGACCTGTAGAGTCATCGATGAAAGAGATCTCCGCCAGACTGGAAGAGAAGAGAGAGGAAATGATTGGACGGTGTATAGGAGGAATGGTGAAGACTGGAGGAGAAAGGAAATGATTGGATGGTGTATAAGAGGAATATTGAAGACTAGAAGACACCACCCAATCAATGTAGAACATGCGGCCTGATCAGCCATACCTTGTGCTGCTCTCCTGGTCTTCATCCAATGACGTCTTCAGACGTTTCCTCATCTGCTTCTCCACACCTAGATGCTTCCTCTTCCATCCCTTGCGGTGCTCAGTGGTCAGAGTCACCCCCTGCACTACGGCCTCGATAATGTCCGTCACGGTGTCTGATCGGGCAGTACTATTCTGCTGGCTGACCAGTGGCATGGCCAGTAGGGAGTCTGGAGGATACTTCCTGGGCCTCCCCGGCCTCCTCTTGACAATATTGTTTCCTGTCCGTGACTGTCTCTGCAGCTTCTTGGCCTTCAAGATTTTATTGACGTGGTCCAGGTTCTTCTTAGAGGACAAGATTGTATCATAGTTGTACATTCTCCGAGCCTGCTTGTGTATGGCTTCCACCACACTCCGCTTCAGGCTTGGCAGACGACCAGACGAGGAGCTGATGCCGTCTGGAGGAGATTCCATGGCAGGCACTGAACCAAGCAAAGTGTCCGACCTGCTCTGGCCTTTCTCCCGACAGTGCCCCCTGGCAGGACTGGAGGAGGAGGGGGCGGATGAGGGGAGGACGTCGTCAACTGTGCGCTGTAGCAAACAATCCACAGACTCCTCCATTGTAGAACTGTGCCGCAAACTTCGCAATGGGACTCCCATGACTGGAAGAAGACAACAAGGATTAGTAATAATGACCATGGCAATGAGCGTACCCTTCCATGGGCCTACACGCTGTTTACACCCTCCAAATCTACAATGTGGCTGTAAAGAAGATATCTCCACAGGTTACTTTACTGCAATGCTGATCTGCCCCGATACCTCCCACAATCCCCCAACTCTGGTTGTCAGGTTAATGTGCCCCTCCTCCATCTAGCAGCACAGGTGGGACTACACATGTAGCCCTCTGTACAGATGCAGGCCAAGTGTGCTGAATTGTACTTCTCTTCACTACCTCACCCTGTTCAGCCAATGGGAGCCAAGAGAGTTCCCAACTTGGATCTCACACATTGCTGAGGACTCATGTGACTGGTGCTTGAATGGCCATCGCCTGCTTGAATTAAAGGGGTGCGATGCTCACGCTTCTGATAACTGGAAGAAACAAATTTTCTTCTATATTCCCAGCAAGATTAATTGACTGTTAGGGGGCAGCAAAAGGAACATAAGTGTAATGCCAGTGGGACCCCTGCATGATATTTGAAGCCCATTGTCAGGAGTGGATCACTGCTCTAATCTGATCACAGGCCCTTCAAGTATGACAGACAAATGATCAGACTGGGAGGAACTGTCTCTATAATCAGACTGGTTGGGTGCATCATTCCATCCCATCATCACTGGGTTACATTTGAGATGATCTCATTCCTCCTGACTGACGGACATCAGAGGTGAGACCTACAGAGGACTCAGGGCAGCCAGAGAAGGACAGCTTACACAGGATGGCCAAAGAACGTTAACCACACACAGCACGGCCAGAGAAGGTCACCTCACACCGGATGGCCAGAGAAGGTGGTCAATATTTGGAACAGCTCACACAGGATGGCCAGAGGAAAAGGTCACCTCACACTGGACGGCCAGAGAAGAAGGTCACCTCACACTGGACGGCCAGAGAAGGTGGTCACTTCACACTGGATGGCCAGAGAAGGTGGTCACCTCACACTGGATGGCCAGAGAAGAAGGTCACCTCACACTGGATGGCCAGAGAAGAAGGTCACCTCACACTGGATGGCCAGAGAAGAAGGTCATCTCACACTGGACGGCCAGAGAAGAAGGTCACCTCACACAGGACGGCCAGAGAAGAAGGTCACCTCACACTGGACGGCCAGAGAAGAAGGTCACCTCACACTGGATGGCCAGAGAAGGTCACCTCACACTGGATGGCCAGAGAAGAAGGTCACCTCACACCAGACGGCCAGAGAAGAAGGTCACCTCACACTGGATGGCCAGAGAAGGTCACCTCACACTGGATGGCCAGAGAAGAAGGGCACCTCACACCAGATGGCCAGAGAAGAAGGTCACCTCACACTGGATGGCCAGAGAAGGTCACCTCACACTGGATGGCCAGAGAAGAAGGGCACCTCACACTGGATGGCCAGAGAAGAAGGTCACCTCACACCAGATGGTCAGAGAAGGTCACCTCGTACAGGACAGCCAGAGAAGGTCACCTTACACCGGATAGCCAGAGAAGGTGGTCACCTCACACCGTACGACCAGAAGTCATCTCACACCAGATAGCCAGAGAGGAAGGTCACCTCACACCAGATGGCCCAAGAAGAAGGTCACCTCACACAGGAGGGCCAGAGAAGAAGGTCACCTCACACCGGATGACAATGAAGGAGCTCAAAATTCAGGACAGCTCACACTGGATGGCCAGAGTAGGTCATCTTACACCGGATGCACAGAGAAGAAGGTCAATATACGGGACAGCTCACAAGGTCACACTCGACAGG
>BLSH010281357.1:2051463-2065204 GCA_018402905.1 Glandirana rugosa | reverse complement strand
ATATAGAAACGGGTAAGACAGGACAATTTCGTGACATACCAGAACTGGTAGCACAAAGTGGAGTCAAAGTCCCAGAACCGCTAGAAGAATATCGGATCCAGTAGAAGTACATCTCGTTGTTAAGAAAAAGAGTCTAGGAGTCTCTCAAGAAACGGTACTCCACGGTACAACTTGAAACTCACTGGTCATACTCTCTCACTCTCGCTATTGTGGTTTAACTTGTGTGGACAATGGAGCCATTAATATCTAAACCTCTGGCAACAAAAGTGAGTACACCCCTAAGTGAAAATGTCCAAATTTGGCCCAATTAGCCATCTTCCCTCCCTGGTGTGACATGACTTATTAGTGTTACAAGGTCTCAGGTGTGAATGGGGAACAGGTGTGTTCAATTTGGTGTTATCGCTCTCACTCTCTCATACTGGTCACTCAAAGTTCAACATGGCACCTCATGGCAAAGAACTCTCTGAGGATCTGAGAAAAAGAATTGTTGCTCTACATGAAGATGACCTAGGCTATAAGAAGATCGCCAAGACCCTGAAACTGAGGTGAAGCACAATGGTCAAGACCATACAGTGCTTTAACAGGACAGAATGGGCAAAGATATAAACCGCGCTAATGTCAGAAGCAAGCTACAGCCAGACACTAAAAATAGGAAACAGTATTGTATTCAGGGCTGCGCTATAATAGAAAGAGAAAGTCCAGTGATGACACTAAACAAATGTTGTGGGTAGAGTCCACTCAAGCCACAATATTTCACTCTTGAAATGTCTATTGCAAGATTGTCCACATATGCATCGTTAACATAGCATCACACCCAGTGCGGAGATAGATAGAGTGCGTCCACCACCTAATGTATGGAGGCTTACCAGAACCTGCTGTATGTAAAGCGATGATTTTTTCCCGGTCTGGGGTAAAGGTGACACAACCCGCCTATCCAGATGGTGCCTATGTCATCCAGTCTACTGTGTCTCAATGAGTCAGCCAGGATATGGTCACGAGTAAGACCTTACGTCCAATATATTCCTCAGTGTACAGACCTCATAAGGATGGTGTGATACCTACAGGGAAGAAAGGACTAAGATAGTGACATACTGTAAGACCAATAATTTATTATGCAGGATTAAAAGTACTCACATTGCAGTATATACAATCAGCTTGTACCGGCCGGTTCCCGTCTCGCGGGCAGAAAATCGAATAATGGTGATGTCAGCGCGCACTCCCGCCGTACGTTTCGTCACAACTGACGTTGTCAAAGGGATAGGGCACGCTGCTGCATCACCACTCATACATCTTTAAAGCTGATGTAAACCCACCACTCACCCAGTATAAACTAATGGCACAGGATTAATGTATATATACATGCAAGCCTAGCTAAATTCCAGCAGGTGGTGCTGTAACATTTTGGAAGTGCAGAGCTGAGACAGTGGGGGACAGCATGGCGTGTGTGAGAGAGGAGTGCAGGAGCCGAGGATTGTGACCCCCCCCCCTACTGAGACTGGGAAAGGCAGCATATACTGTGAAAAGTCCATATCTACAATATTCCTGCCCTTATCGGCTAACCTTATAATTATCTCATTATTAATCTTTAAATCTGTCAATGCTTTTCGTTGGGTAAAGGAAGTATTGAAGAATCTGTTGTCCATCTCCCGTTTCTCCTGTTACAATTGTGTGGTTACCTGCTGAGCCGAAGTCCAGATATTTGGGTTACCTTGTAGGATTGGAAGTAAGCGTGATTTTGGCTTATTATTCATGTGCATGAAAGGGGAGGGGATATGGATAGACTCTTTCTACAGAGAGAAATGAGGTGGATCCATAACCTGGCTGCCATAAAACGTCTTCACAGGAATGAGTCCATCAGTTAAAACCTTTCCTATCTCACCGGGCCTGCATGGGATGAAAGAGCCTCAACCCAGCCCATCTAGACTTGGCTGACTCATCACCTTCCATCTGCCCCTTCCCCTTGCCCTCCTCTCTCATTCCCATTTCAACCTTCCTTCCTCATCTCCCCCCCCCCCCCCTTTTCCACTCTTTCCTTCCACTGTTTGCTGTTGATTCTAACTAGTTATATGGACGTAATGCTTATATAGCCGGGAAATTCTCTATTGACCTTTAAACATAACTTTATGTTAAAACTTTCCCACTTTACTCTAGGAATAGATACTATGTATTATCCAGGTCAGTTGACACCAAAGTTATCAAGCTCTTCTGACTTATCTTTTTCTTTTACGATTGCTTCATTATACCAGTGAATGAGCATCCACTACTGTAAAAGGTTATCTATTTTGTTCTATACTCTGATTGTTATGTATCCCATGCATATAAGCCAATAAAATGTATTACAAAAAAAAGAAAAAAAAAAACCTTTCCTAGTGGCACTTTTTGGGAGTTAAATAATCTTCTGATAAGTTTATTTAGAAAGAGTAACTTTTTTTTTTTCATACATACAAAAAATATTGACCACTGCCTGTGACCAGCACCACATCCCTATTATGACATGAAAAAGAAAAATACTGGGGTGACTAACCCCTATGAGAAAAGTGGGACTTTAGAGGTGCTAGGTTGAAACCCTCTCTGAATGATCAGACATTAACAGATATTGCTGAAAAATTTATTGAAACATTAAAAACATGTAATTGCCCACATAAGGGTAATTGAACAGAAAAATGTATAAATATCAGACATAGAAACCAGCCACAAGGGTCTGAATGCTCCCTGTCGGTGGTGATTACATAAATCCAAAACAACTGAGAAGCAGATGGTAAATATGCTGGATACGTTTTCCCAACGCGTTTCGCCTGATGTGGCTTCTTCAGGGGAAAAGAGACAACAACCCAGTGCGGGTGTGCGTATCCTAGATGAATAAAAATACAGTCCGGTAAAATGTAGAAATATATATTGCATTTTGTTAGCAATGTTCAGTTTGCGGGACACGCATTGTACAGATTATAAATTTCAGTCTGATCATTTAAATAATGCCTAGTCAGTACACAGCTAGGACATTAGAACATCATATCTAATGGTATAATACTGCATGAAAATAAGATATTATACATGGATTACCTTGAAATGTAGAATTGGAAAGAAACACTCCATGCGATAACACAGCGAACCGAGTTGCAGATAACTCAAATTTATAGAACAAATTTCGACATATAAAAGTGCTGTATCAGGAGCATTCCCAGACCACCAATATGGTCTGTATCTGGGTAATTCCAAAGTGGCAAAAAGTGGTCTTGAAAGGGCACCAATAGAAGTCAGTATGCCTACAATTGATATGCTGGACCATGGGAGTAGCGACCTGTCATGTGCAACACCCGCATCCGAATGACAAATCTAGCATAAAATAGAAATTAATAATGAATGAAAAGGAATTGTGAATATCCCAAACCAGCAATTACTTGTTCATAAAAGGGTAACAGTGAATAGGAAAAATTGCGAAACACATACCCTCAATGAGGGCAGTACCTTTACAGCCCAAGAGCAAAAATCCGGAAGTAAAAGGACTAAAATGTGACCCTCGATCAGACGAAAGAGGGTAATGGGGCCAGAGATACCTGAAAAGACAATAGAACTAATAGGTCTTATGTCAATCCAGTGTTTCATGAGCTCAACCATATAACCCCACTTTAGATTAGATTAGATTAGATTAGATTAGATTAGATTAGATTAGATTCAACTTTATTGTCATTACACATGTACAAGTACAATGCAACGAAATGCAGTTTAGGTCTAACCAGAAGTGCTATAGTAACAAAAGCAGGATATACAGTTTTGCATAATATTGGTAAATGGATATGTACATTAGCAAAGATTAAGAGATGGTAGTGCAAGTTATTACATATTAATGTTAATATTAATGGCAGTGCAAGTTATTACATGTTTATAAAGTGCATTATTGACTGTAGGTGTGCAAATAAGCAGTTGATGAATTAGTCCCCTAATTTATGTACAGTGGTGTAAATGATATCCGGGGAGGGAGGGGGTTCAGAGGGATCAGCGGGGTGCAGAGTGCAATAAAGAAACAGCTCTGGGGAAAAAGCTGTTCTTCAGTCTATTAGTCCTAGTTTTGAGGCACCTGAAGCGCCTCCCGGAGGGGAAGAGAGAAAACAGTCTGTGGGCAGGATGAGAGAAGTCCTTGTAGATGTTACGAGCTCGATGCAGGCAGCGTTTCCTCTGGACGTCCTCCATCGCTGGAAGGGTAGTCCCCGTGATGCGCTGGGCAGTTTTCACCACCCGCTGTAGTGCCTTGCGCTCTGCAACAGAACAGCTCCCATACCAGACTGTGACACAGTTGGTCAGGATGCTTTCTATTGCACCACGATAGAAGTTCACCAGAATATCCGAGGACAGCCGATTCTTCTTCAGTGTCCTCAAGAAGAAGAGGCGCTGGTGGGCCTTCTTAACTACGCTGGAGGTGTTTATAGTCCAGGACAGGTCCTCTGAGATGTGGGTCCCTAGGAACTTGTAACTGGAGACACGCTCGACAGCCATTCCATTGATCTGGATGCTGTCATGCGTGCCTCTTGACTCTCTTCTGAAGTCCACAATGAGCTCCTTTGTCTTGGAGGTGTTAAGGAGCAGGTTGTTGTCATTGCACCATGTGGCCAGGTGCTGAATCTCCTCCCTGTAACCCCTCTCATCATTGTCACTGATGAGACCAATCACCGTAGTGTCGTCTGCAAACTTGATGATGGTGTTCGATCTGTTCACAGGCTTGCAGTCAGAGGTGAAGAGGGAGTAGAGGAAGGGGCTCAGCACACAGCCCTGTGGTACGCCAGTGTTGATTATGGTGGTGTTTGAACAAATGGAGCCGGATTGGACTTGCTGGGGTCTGTTGGTCAGGAAGTCCATAATCCAATTGCAGAGGGAGGTGTTGATGCCCAGGTCTGCAAGGTTAACTATTAGCTTGGATGGTATGACTGTGTTGAAAGCTGAGCTAAAGTCCACAAACAGCATGCGTGCATAAGTGTTCTTATTATCCAGATGTGTTAGCACAGAGCGCAGTGCCATGGAAACGGCATCCTCTGTGCTCCTATTGCTGCGGTAGGCAAACTGGTGAGAGTCCAGGGTGGATGGCAGAGAGTCCTTCAGGTGTGCCAGGACCAGCTGCTCAAAACACTTCATGACAATAGGTGTCAGAGCTACAGGGCGGTAGTCGTTCAGACACTTTGGGGCGGAGTGTTTTGGCAAAGGCACAATGGAGGTGCTTTTAAAACATGTTGGTACAGCTGCTTGGGCAAGAGACAGGTTGAAAATATCTGTGAAAACCCCAGCGAGCTGCTCAGCACACGCCTTAAGTACCCGACCAGGGATGTTGTCTGGTCCAGCGGCCTTGTGCGCACTGATCCGGCTCATAGTGCAGCAGACGTCTGTGGTGGAGAGTGTGATTGGTGGATGGTCAGGTGAAGTTTTTAGCTTGATAGTGTTTGATGTATTGTCCCTCTCAAAACGTGCATAAAAGTCATTAAGTTCGTTTAAGAAGCAGATATCCATATTCTCGGAAGTGGAACGGGTAGATTTGTAGTCACTGATGGCCTGGATGCCCTGCCACATGCGTCGAGGGTCGGAGTTGGAGAAGTGCTCCTCTATCTTTAGCCTGTAGCAGTGCTTGGCCTCTTTGATGCCCCTCTTCAGGTTAGCTCTGGATTTGCTGTAGGCCTGTGCATCCCCTGATCTGAAAGCAGTATTGCGTGCCTTCAACAGGAGGCGCACCTCCCTGTTCATCCATGGCCTCTGATTTGGGTATGTGGTAATCTGCTTCCAAGTAGTGACACTGTCTATAGTGGAGTGGATGTAATTCAACACAGAAGAGGTGTAGTGGTCAATATCAATGTGAGAGCCACTGGTGGCCTGAGAAGCAAATGAACTCCAGTCCGTGTGTAAAAACCTTTCCTGGAGTGTAAAATCTACCCCCGCAGGCCACACTTTGATGGTCCTTACTGATGGCTTCACAAGATTGATAAGGGGTGCATATTTGGGGGTGAGAAACAAAGAAAGGTGATCCGATTTTCCTAGGTGGGGGAGGGGGGTTGCAACGTAGGCTCCAGCCATGTTTGTATAAACATGGTCTAAGGTTTTGTTTCCTCTGGTGTGGCAGGAAACATGTTGGTGGAATTTGGGGAGCACCGCTTTTAAGTTTGAGTGATTAAAATCACCCGCAACAATAAACGCAGCATCAGGGTGGGCGGTCTGTTGTTTACTGATGGCTGCATGAAGTTCTTTCATAGCAAGCTTGGCATCAGCGTCTGGGGGAACATAGGCTGCTGTTATAATGTTCGAAGTGAACTCCCGCGGCAGATAAAACGGTCTGCATTTAACCATAAGAAACTCAAGGTTGGCTGAACAATGACTCATGACAGTAGTAGAGTCCGTGCACCAAGCTTTGTTAATGTAAATGCACAATCCCCCACCTCTTGTCTTACCGGAGCCATCCTGTGTCCTGTCCGCCCGGAGTGTGTGGCGTCCTGCTAGCTCGATGACATTGTCCGTTATGCCGATGTGTAGCCAAGTTTCCGTGAAGATAAAAACATTGCAGTCCGAGAGTCTCTTACTGTATGTTAGGTTGAGTCGAATCTCTTCCATTTTGTTCACCAGTGATCGTACATTGGCGAGGAAAATGCTTGGTAGAGAGAGCCGGTGCGGTGTTAGCTTTAGCTTAGCTCTTATTCCTCCGCGCTTTCCTCGCTTTTGTTTGCGATCTCGACGGCGCCGGCGAGCACTTCCCACTGGCCGGGCAGGCTGACTCGTCTCAGATGTTCTGGCAATCTCAGGAAGGAGTTGAAGATTGGCAATAAGAACGTTCGGAACTCGCAAACCAATATCCAAAAGCTCAGTTCGGGTGTACGATGTCAAGGTACAGCTGTTCCGCAGGAACAGACCCAAGATGAGCAAGAGAAGTACTAAAAAATTGCAAAATCTGGAGAGACCCCGGGCCTCGCGATCTGCTTGCGCTGCCATCTTGGGTGTCTCACGGGGGTCCTGGGGGCCAGGTCAGTAAGCTTTGGGGATCAGAGGGGGTATAGCGGACCTCAGGGATGTCTTGCCAGTAAAAATGAGGGCTGATCGTGTCAGGATTGCCTTTTTGTAAATTGCGGCCTAGCCGCGGATGAAGCCGGGGCCTCGATTTTCGGGCGTCCCGAGTGACCAAGCAAAATTTTGGCTTTTTTTGGCCCAGTCTTTGTGGTAGGTTGTCAGGAGCCTCAGAGTTCTTGTTCCGGGGTCCGAAACTGCGGATTGGCTGCAGGATGGGTATTATAAGTTGCCGCGTCCTAGGCCGCAAATGGAGCTGCGGCCTAAATTTATGGTGTCGAGGAGGTCGGGCACGGATCTCCGCGATTTTTGGTCCGGGGTGTAGGGAAGATTGTGGGGAAGCCTTCTGAGTGAGTTTGGATTGCTCACCTGTCCCTGGAAGGTCGGATGCCTATGGATTGTATTTGGAAGTCCAGAGCTCTCCCAGAATGCGTCCGTCTTCCACCAAGGACCCGCCTTGGTGGAAGACGGACACATCAATGTCTATACCATCCGGTCCAATATAGTAGAGCTAAAAAGCCCACAATCAAAGTGTCCACAGTGAGCTTGAAAGCAATAGATCGTTACCTTGGTCACAGTCAGACCCGTTGACAGTCTTCGCCACTGCAATGAAGCGTCCGCATTGATGTGCTGTATAATGCCGCTTATATAGCAAGTAGTTTGGAGCCAAAAAAAACAAACAGACCGGCGCTCCGGAAGTTTGTCATAGTGCTGGATGATGATTGGATAGCGTTGCAGTCAGCAAAGACCGTGATGGAACACCACCCACATAGACAGTGTCACTTAACCCCCATCGAGAACAGCATATCAGGTATCGTTAGTTAGCATCAACACCTATCATTACCGGGGTCAGATATTACGCAGGCTACCAAGTGGTGGGACGTAGAGGGCCTGAAGAGGATCCACCCAAAACCCTGGACCACAATCTTTTTTTTTCATACCTTTGACATACAGAAATTTGCAGTTAAATAAATGAATGCGTTCTAGAACATATTTGTTGTAACATGTCTTCCATGTGTGGTAGAGATGAGCCGAACACCCCCGGTTCGTTTCGCACCAGAACATGCGAACAGACAAAAAGTTCAGGACGAACATCCGAACACCATTAAAGTCTATAGGACGCGAACATGAAAAATCAAAAGTGCTCATTTTAAAGGCTTATATGCAATGGTATTGCCCTAAAAAGTGTATGGGGACCCGGGTCCTGTCCTAGGGGACATCAATGAAAAAAAATGTTTTTAAATTGATCATTCTTTCAAGAGCAGTGATTTTAATAATGCTTAAAGTGAAAAAAAAATATGAAAAATTCCTTTAAATATTGTGCCTGGGGGGTCCCCTTAGATTGTGTGTAAAAGGATGCATCTCTGAGAGGTGTAGTACAAAATAACACTTCCATAGGAAAAATTGTCATTTAAAATCGCGGCTGTAATGTATTGCCGGTTTCCGGCAATATACAAAAAATCGCTGGAAAAAAGTGCGTGAGGTCCCCCCCCCCCCCAGTCCGAACCAGGCTCTTTGGGTCTAGTTTGGATATTAAGGGGAACCCCATGCCAAATTTAAAAAAAATTTGATGTGGGGGTCCCACTAAAATCCAAACCAGACCCTTATCCGAGCATGCAGCCCTGGCCGCTTAGGATGGGGGGGGGACGAGTGAGCGCCCCCCCCTGAACTGTACCAGGCAACATGGGGAGTATGGGTGCTTTTTGGCTCTAACCCCCCACCTCAAAGCACCTTGTCCCCATGTTGATGGGGACAAGAGCCTCTTCCCGACAAGCCTGGCCGGTGCTTGTGGAGGTCTGCAGGCGGGGGGGTTTATCGGAATCTAGAAGCTCCCTTTAATAAGGGGGCCCCCAGATCCCACCCCCCCATGTGAATAGGTTCACCCATTCACCATACCCATTCACCAAAAAAGGAGTGTAGTGTAAAAAAATCAAGAGGCAGTTTTTGACAAGTCCTTTATTTTGTAAAATAGCTCTTATTTCTTCCTCCATCTTCTCCTGGCCCAGTCTTTCTTCTGGTCTTCTGCTTCTTCTTTTAGTCTTCTTGCTGCTTCTCTTCGTCTTCAATCTTCATCTTCTTTCTTCTTTCACTGAGGCCGCTCTCTCCGCTGCTGCAGCCCGACCCCTGCGCGTCTTGCAGAATGGGTGGTCTTCACGATGACAGTTCTTTTATAAGAAGGGGCGGGGCCACCGGTGATATAAATAGGTGACCCACCCCCTTTGACATCACATTACGTCAGAAGGGGGCGGGTTCACTCAGTTACATCACCGGGTGGCCCCACCCCTTCTTATAAAAGTGCTGTCATTGTGAAGACCGCCCATTCTGCAAGACACGCAGGGGCCGGGCTGCACCATCGGAGAGAGCGGCGGCGGTGAAAGAAGAAAGAAGATGAAGATTGAAGATTGAAGACAAAGAGAGGAAGCAAGAAGACTAAAAGAAGAAGCAGAAGACCAGAAGAAGGACCGGGGCAGGAGAAGATGGAGGAGGAAAGAAGAAAGTGATATTTTACAAAATAAAGGACTTGCCAAAAACTGCCTCTTGATTTTTTACACTACACTCCTTTTTGGTCAATGTGTAGGGGTACAATGTATCTCACGTCATTTTTTTAAAAAAATTGGTGCGGGGTTCCCCTTAAATTCCATACCAGACCTGAAGGGCCTGGTTCTGATTTTGGGGGGAACCGCACGTCATTTTTTTTAAAATTTTGGCATGGGGTTCCCCTTAAATTCCATACCAGACCTGAAGGGCGGCAATATACAAAAAATCACTGAAAAAAAGTGTGTGAGGTCCCCCCCATTCCAAACCAGGCTCTTCTGGTCTGGTTTGGATATTAAGGGGAACCAATGCCAATTTTTTTAAAAAAATTGATGTGGGGGTCCCCGAAAAATCCAAACCAGACCCTTATCCGAGCATGCAGCCCTGGCCGGTTAGGATGGGGGGACGAGCGAGCACCCCCCTCCTGAACCGTACCAGGCTACATGCCCTCAACATGGGGAGTATGGGTGCTTTGGGGGAGGGGGGGCTCTGTCCCCCCACCTAAAAGCACCTTGTCCCCATATTGATGGGGACAAGAGCCTCTTCCCCACAAGCCTGGCATGTGGGGGTCTGCGGGCATGGGGGCTTATCGGAATCTGGAAGCCCCATTTAATAAGGGGCCCCCAGATCCTGCCCCCCTATGTGAATAGGTTTGGATCACATTGTACCCCTACCCATTCACCAAAAAAGGAGCTTTACATTTTTTTTTTGCATTTTTTTATTCATTTCATTTAATTTTTTTTTTTTTTAACACTGTTTAAAAAAAATCGGATCACTTTTATTGCTATCACAAGGAATGTAAACATCCCTTGTGATAGTAATATATGGTGACAGGTACTCTTTACGAAGGGATGGGGACCCCCCATCCCTCTTTTACACTTCACAGTATTCAGATCGCCAAAAACGGCAATTCTGAATACTGTCATTTTTTTAAAACCGGAGCCGTTTGCCGCCGATTAAATATACGAAGGAGTCCCGATCAGAAGCGACTCCGGCTTCCACAGGGACTCCACAAAGCGGCCAGAAGTGTTAGATTGGAGCTCCGGTCTCCTGATGGGACCCGAGAAGAGTGGCGGAATGTGGCGGGGGGTGGCCCCTCCCGCTCCCTGGGATAAAGACCGAGCGGCTTCCGAGCCGGATCGGCCATTATTACCGGATAGCCGGCCGCCTTCTCTAAAAAAATCTAGCTATCTAAACTGCCTGTATTTGGGAACCTACGCTATCTCATTACAACGCCGACACACTACATAGAGCCGCTGTACTAGCGGCTTTATATAGTGTGGGGCGTGGATTGAGACTGCTTTGCAGTGATTGGCTAAAGGCATCCTGTCAATCAAAGCTCTCACAGCAAGCCGCCCGCTGATTGGCCAAAGCATGCAGGTCATGTTCATGCTTTGGCCAATCAGTGGGCGGCATTCCGCCGCCATTTTAAAACATTATGGGGCGCGCAAAGTTTCTGTGCATGCCCCATAAAGTTTGGCTTTTGCTGAACAAACGAACAGCCAATGTTCGGGTCAAAAAGCGCATCCCTAGTGTGTGGCAGGTCCATTGTCCGTTCTCTCAATTTTTTCAACTGAGAGATTTCTTTTTATGACCTAGCTTCAATTAATGGCATCGTAAAGGGCACTGAGACATTCATAGGTGCGTGAACCCATGCCCATATACTCAAATGTCTTTGTTTAACCATCCTAATGAATATCAGTCAATTCTGGTTTTGTCCATTAAGTGGCGCTCTAGTAGAGTGATAATATGAGGTATTTAATGAAAATGGGATTAGGTGACCATATGGATGCCCAGGGCGCCATTATGGACTGGCCCACTGTGTGAGGAATTGTTTTTTCTCCTGGACGGTTTGGTCAGTATGGCACCGTTGTTTTGTGCTTGTCTGTGTTGCTCCCAGAGTGCATTGTCTTGCAGACTTTGTCAGCATTGACTATTTGTGCATTGCAGTGTTCATCTTGCAATTGCCTTTTACACTGTGGGTTTTTCCCTTTTCCAACATGGCGCCAGCGTCGACCAGCTTCCTGGTGTGATGTCATATCCGGTTCCTGGCTGAAAATCTGGCGTGGACTGCACATGTATGCCAGGGACTGTAGGTTTGTTCTTAACCACTTCAGCCCCAGAAGGATTTCCCATGTTAGGACCAGAGCACTTTTTGCGATTCAGCACTGCGTCACTTTAAATGACTTTAACTGAGCGGTCATGCGACGTTGTACCCAAAAGAAATTTCCGTCCTTTTTTTCCCACCATTTTCTTTTGGTGGTATTTGATCTCCTCTGCGTCATATCTGATCGCCACTATAAACAAAAAAAGAGCGACAATTTTGCAAAAAAAACACATTTCTTATTTTTTGCTAAATTACAAATCCACAAAAAAAAAATATAAAAAGACATATTTATTCATCGGTTTTGGCTGATTTATATTCTTCCTCATATTTTTGGTAAAAAAAATATCACAATCAGCGTTTATTGATTGGTTTGTGCAAAAGTTGCCGCTTTTACAAACCATGAGAATTCATTTCTGGCATTTTTTACCTTTTTTTTTTTTTTTTTTTACTGGTAATGGCTTTGATCTGCGTTTTTTATTGGGACTGCGATATTGGGGCGGGCATGTTGGACATTTTTTACACTTTTCTTGGGACCAATGCCATTTATACAGCGATCAGAAATTTAAATATCCACTGATTAATGTATAAATGTCATTGGCAGTGAAGGGGTTAACCTGCAGGGGGCAGTGAAGGAGTTAACTGTGTTCCCTAGGCGTGTTCTAACTGTGAGGGGGCTGGGCTGCCAGGGGCACCAGAGATCTAACTGATCCCAGTGACAGGGATCAGTAGATCTCTTACATGCCCACTGACAGAGCTGGGAACCACCGTGTTTACACCCGTTCTTTTTCTCTGCCAGGTCATCGCGGCTCGCCGGCAGACATCGCATCCACCCGAGCCGTGGGCACACTCCTGCAGAGTGCGGCGGGCATGAGAGCGCGCCGCCGGCGATGCACTCCCACCCGCTTGCTAAGCATACGCGAGCCGCCATTTATAGGTGCACGATTTGTGAAATAGAGCCATGCTGCAGCAGTAAATGTACATGAGTCGGTACGAAACCGTTTAAGTTGAATTTGTTTGTAAGTGGGAACAGGTACATTTTTTTTAAGTGTAGCTTCAGCCAAAAATAAACTATTTTTAAGCTTTTTGGATAGCACAGGGAAGGGGTAACACCTCTGTAATGTTTGTGTTGCTGTCCATGTTTTTGTTCAGAAGATGTCACCTCACTTCATGTCCCAATGATAATTGGATTTTGAAAATTTTGGGTTGTTGTTGAAACAATCCTTGGTGATAAAGCATCAGTGGAGACACCTTTTTCCCATAATAACTCTTACAGGAGTGAATTTCCCTTCCTAGGTGGAGATTTGCTCCCACTTCCTGTTGTCTCCCTCCCTTTGTAAGTAGGAGTCGTTTGTAAGTCGCATTTTTGTAACTAGGGGACCGCCTGTATATTGAATGAGATGGTTTTGCTGTCTTTGACCCTAGATGTGTGCAGTGAGCAGCCTCTCCTAGTCACACAGGTGAGACTAGTTTAGCTCTATAGTATTGTGCATGATGTTTCCCCTTTAGACATAGATCCTATGATGGAATATTTATGTCTTTTTTTAGGTGAACAGCGGATGCCTTTGTGACATCCCTATATATTTATTCATATACCTTTTGGATTAAGCAGGGGTTTGCTCCCCTTTAACTCTGAGAAAACTGGTATAGATTTAGAGACGGTTCACACTGAGGCGGCACGACTTGCAGGGCAAAGCAAGTCGCGCCGTTCGAGGCTACCTCAGCGCGGCTTGCAAGGAGACTTCTTTACATAGAAGTCAATGCAAGTCGCGCTGAGGTCGCCCCGAAATAGTGCAGGAACCTTTTTCTAAGTCGGAGCGACCTGAGTCGCTCCTATTAGAACGGTTCCATTGCACTGCATGGGGACGACTTGTCAGGCGACTTGAGTCGCCTGACAAGTCGCCTCAGTGTGAACCGGCTCTTAGGGTTGCCACCTCATCCCTTTAAACCCAAACACATATCAATTACACAGGTTCTGTGGCTGATTAGGGTGGTAATTAACCACTTACCAACCGGAAGGTTTTGCAGCTTTAGGACCAGAGCACTTTTTGCGATTCGGCGCTTACATTTCTT
>BLSH010281357.1:2040348-2051271 GCA_018402905.1 Glandirana rugosa | reverse complement strand
TCCTTAGATATATCTCAACGGTGGAGTAGGGAAATTTGGGCTTGTATATACTTAATGTGTCCAAGACTCCGATTAATTTACGTCTATTCAGTGATTCACTCAAATTGACGAAGGGCTGGCGCGCGACAGAAAAGTGCCGCCGTCAGCCCCTCGGGACGCGCTTAGCGGCATTTATTCGCCGCTAAGCGTAAACCGGTGGTCCCCCCGCACGCACGCGGCCGCCGTGCGTGCGCGCGGGGTCGGCGTGAGGACCCCTCACACGGGCGCCGAGCCCGCCTGGGCTACAGGCGGCCGCTCGGCGCTACTCGCCGATGTCCCTTTTCCCGCCTTGTTTACATCGGCGGTTCCCCGTTCTTTTCCCTGTAGCCGCTCATCGCGGCTCGCCGGCGGACATCGGGTCCGCCCGAGCCGCGGGCACACTCCCCAGGAGTGCGGCTGGGGCGCGCGTGCGTGCCGCCGGCGCACGCACGCCCCCCTGGTGGCCAAATGCGAATCGCCGCTTATTTACGGCGATTCGCGCAGGGCTCCCCGACTGCCGCCGTGAAAAGACAGCGCGCGGTCGGGAAGCAGTTAAACTCACTTAGTGACTTATCTGCATTTAATTAGCCTCAGAACCTGTGTAATTCATATATGTTCGGGTTTAAAGGGATGAGGTGGCAACTCTATATAGATTCCTTTCATTCAAGTGACTTCAGGCACTCATTACAAACAATACAGGAATTTATTGAGCTTCTCAGCGCCCTCTATTCTATACTATACGTTCTCTAAGTTGTGGTATTTTCTTTTATGATTAGGCCGTCTTATGGACAGTGATATCTTCTCCTTTTTGGTCTCACCACCCTCCTATTCATTGAAACTTCTGTGACATTGGAGCCTTATTTATTATTGCCCATATATGCTCTTCATTTGAAGGTAATTAATGATTACTATTGATAACAATGGATTTGCAATATATGGAAGATGTGATTTAATAACAAATGGTGATTTAGCTTGTGTATATGTGCTTGTAATTTTGTCATACTCTAAAATTGTTCTTTTGATTGTAGTGTCTTTTTTTTTTTTTTTTTAAATCCAACAAGTGTTTTATTGAACATATTCAAAACACAATACATGGCAGATTACAGTCAACATCTATGGAAAACACCTTTGGTTACATAATACAGCATCACCTCCATATCCCACCTTTGTAATGAACAACCCTCACCCTTACAGTTCCACAGTGCAATCAGATCAGGCATATCAGCTATCCCTCTAGTAGCTCATGTGCCTCTTCTTTTGACATGGACGAACCTGGTTCGCTGATTAGTCCGCATTCATCCTTAACAATCTGTCCATAACTAGATCCACCGGGGTGAGTCCCGGTGTCTCCAGCCACGGAGCCCACATCCTTTCGAATTTATGAGCTGCACCCCTATGCTGGAATACCAACTTCTCCATGCGGAGCTGGTCCCCCACTTTCGTAACCCATTCCTTTACTGTGGGCGGATCCACATCCTTCCAGTGAACCATTAGAAGTTTTCTCGCCTGAAACAATACTCTTTGTATAGCCTCTCTAGTACCTACATCCCACTCGTACTATTCCAGTATCCCCAATAAGCACGCTCTAGGGTCTACTGGAAGAGTCACCCGAAAGACTCAGTTAATCTGCTGTATTATCCCGGCCCAGTATTTGTGGAGTTTTGGACACCTCCACAGCAGGTGTATCAAATTCCCATGGTCCCTTTTACATTGAGTACATGTTGCATCCTCTCGTATGCCCATCAAGTGTAGCCTGTGAGGGGTGTAATAAACCTGTAGCAAAATATACAGCTGCGTCAGCCTCTGGGATACATTTAAGGAGCACACTAACAGTGCCTGAAGAGCTTCCTCCCATTAATCTCCCTCTATGGGACCCATGTACCACTCCACCACCACCAGAGGATGCTGCCCCAGAAAAGACTGAAGGAGAATGGCATAGCACTGGGAAATAAAGCCTTTAGACATGTCGGCATCTCTGAACAGGCCAAACAGCGGGGCGGGAGACAGGTGCCACTCGGAGGATCTGCCCTGCTCCCTTTTCGCATGTCTCAGCTGGATATAGTTGTAATATAGACTACCAGGTAGTTGAAACTTTCCCTGTAGACTGGCAAACGATAGGGGAATACCGTTCTGAAATAGCTGTTGCATATGTGATATCCCATATTTATCCCACCTAGGGCCAAATTGTAGTTTCGCTAACTCAATGTAAGTATTGTTGTCCCATATGGGGCTAAACTCTGTATACCCAGTCACCCCCTGTAAATACTTTGCTTTATTCCATACCTTTTGGATAAGATTTTATGCTTGGCATCTTTTATATGGCTTTCCGAACGTTAGCGCCTCAAGTGCCTGAGCAATCGACTCTCTTCGTGTTGCATGTGTCATTACCGCCAGAGAGGAGTTAACCTCTCCATCCGCTCCGGCGCTCTCCCAGCCTATTCCTATAAGGTGCTGCAGCTGCGCCGTTATGTAATATAGCCATGGATTTGGCAGCGCCAACCCTCCCTCATCTTTGGGGCGCTGTAGGTGTTCCAACTTAATTCTAGAGGTTCCGTCCTTCCGAATGCGTTCCCGAAAGATTTTATTTATTGTTCTAAAAGTTTTTAGTGTGATCACCATTGGGGTATTGTGCAAAAAGTACAATAGTTGTGGCATAAGGATCATCTTAATGAGATTAACCCGACCGGCCGTCGATATTTGCAGAGATCTCCATGCCCTTACCCGCTCACGAAAGCGTTGAAGGAGGGGGGTGATATTAAGCTGGCAAAAGTCTCTGGGGTTCCGTGTTACCTGTACCCCTAAATATTTAAGATGACGTCAAAGGTATGGGGAAAGTAGGTGATATTACTTGTGTCTCGTCACCATCTAGCAGTAACAGGGCGGATTTAGACCGATTAATTTTCAGGCCCGAAAAAGTACCAACGTCAGTGATGGTGGACATCACTTCCCGCAGGGAAGCATCCGTGTTTCCCAGCAAGAGAAGCTTGTCGTCAGCATACAACATCACCTTCTCCTGTCTCTGGCCATATTTAAAACCTACAATCCGTGGGTTGGACCTAATCCTGATCGCCAGCGGCTCAATTGCCAAGGCAAACAGGAGTGGCGAGAGTGGGCAACCCTGCCTTGTACCTCTCCTCAGGACGAATTTGTGAGACAGTTTCTCGAACACCTGAATGGCTGCTTGTGGCTGGGAGTAGAGCAGTTTCACCCAGGCTATATATCGAGGGCCCAGACCGAATTTCTCCAGTATTGCCCATAGGTATCCCCACTCCATGCCTTTGTGGCGTCTAGGAACAAGAGGGCTCTATTACCCACGTTATCAGCCTGAGACTATGTTCAGAAAAAGCCTGCGAAGGTTAACGGCAATCGATTTGTTGGGCATGAACCCTGCCTGGTCCGCATGCACTACTGATGTTATGACCTTAGACGAATTGCCAGTATTTTGGCCAGGATTTTTACGTTGCTCTGTAAGAGCGAGATGGGCCTATAAGAGCCCGGGTCAACCGGGTCTTTGCCTGCCTTCAGGAGTAAGATGATATTGGCCTTGGACATGGAAGGGGGTAGTGAGCCCGAATCCAGCGATTCGTTAAACACCCTCAACATACGCGGAAGAAGGGTCTCAGAGTATTGTTTAAACACTTCCATGGGTAGGCCATCCTCTCCAGGGGCCTTGTTGTTAGGAAATGTCCCCATCGCCTCCCGGAGTTCCTCAATAGTAAAGGGGCCTCTAGCTGTGTGACCTGTGTCTCTGTTAACCTGGGAAATTCCACTGCCCCTAAATAGCTATCCAGCTCTTCCTTGTCATAGGACGCACTCGAAGCGTAAAGTGTCTTGTAAAATTTAGCTAGTTCCTTAACGATCAGCTCCGAAGAGCTAGCCACCTCACCATTATGAGTTCTGATAGCCCCAATTACTTTTCCCCCTCCTCAAAGAAGGCCTGTCTCGAGAAGAAGCATTTCTTCTCGGCCGAGGAGGAGAGCAAATGCTCATAGGCAGCTTGGGCAGACTGCCATGCCTCCTTAGCGGAGTCTGTAGGGTCCTCTACATATTGGTGTTCCAGTTCTCTAGTTTGGGATTCCACTGCTTCCCTCAGCCCTGAAGAGGCTTTCTTGACCTTAGTAACCTCCCTAATTAACAATCCCCTCAAATAGGCCTTGAAGGCGTCCCATTGAATCGTGTTGGCTCCGGAGAGATCTTGGGATAGGAAATACTCTTGCATGTCCCGTTCTATCTTGTCATGTGAGGGAAATATTTTTAGCCAGAAGGCATTAAGTTTCCAAGGGTCCGGGGCCAAATGGATCTGCGGAGAAGATCGTACATTGACCACTAGCGAGGCATGGTCCAAAACAGTGCAGGGTTTGTACCCCAAATCTGTGATATACGGGAGTATGCTCGAGCTGCCTATCGCAAGATCGATCCTGGAAAGGGACCCATGTGACTTAGAAAAACATGAATATTGTTTAGCATTTGGGTTTCTGATCCTCCAGATATCCACCCAGCCCACCTCTTGCAACAATCTCACCAAGGGGGTGCCCCTGGAGAGAGCAGAGGGTAGAGGGACTGGGTGTCTATCCAGAACTAGATCCAAACAGCAGTTAAAGTCCCCCACTATGAGCAGAGGTGTCTCAGGCCTCCCATCCAAAAAGGCTGTGAGAAGCCTAAGCACCCCCGCTGCATAGGGCGGAGGTATGTAGATACTCGCCAAAACACAAGTCATGCTCCCTATACGGCAGTGTAGGAAAACAAACTGTCCTTCAGAGTCAATCAATTTATCTATTTCCCGGAAATCCAGTGCAGTATGCACCAACACACTGACCCACCCCACCCATGAGTATCCCAGACAGTGGACGGAGTCAGCATTAAGGTGAGTCTCTTGGAAGCAGAGGATTGCCGGGAGATATTTCTTGACACACATGGATATCATTGTGGGCTTAAGAGGTGAATGAACCCCCTAACATTCCATGAAATTATTGGTACCATAGCCATTGAATAAAAATATGGTAAGGGAACAGCTGGTGTCTCAAGACCCCTTCGGCCAGTATCCAAATAGTTAGTCTGCTATCCATCTGCACGTACAAGTGGTTTGGGTGGGTCTCCCGCATATTGGTGCAGTAGTGTCCCTGGGGGTGGTGGGCTGATGAATGCAGGCTCAGACAGTTTGTTGTGGTAGCTGCGGTTTCCTGGGCTACATTTGCAAAAGAAGCCCAAGGTTCAGGTAATCGGTGTAGAAAACTGAGCTGCCAGTGCAAAAGTTGTAAAGGGGCCAACTGGGCATCCCTGAAAACTTTAACATCCATCAACAAGTGGTCTAATAAGGCAAAGTCAATAAGCATTCCAACAAAGCCGTTTGCTTGGCTCACTTCCTCTTTTTACAGTGGTGTGTTCCCCAGCCTATAGTCAGGTTAATAGCGTTGCAAAGCAAGCAAGTGAACAGCTAAACTTCTATGACATATCCCAAAAAAAGAGAAGAAGGGTACCCCCCCCCACAATAGGGGGACAATAAAGAGCTGTACGTTACCGGTGCCGCAAACCCCTGGACTTCAATTCAGTCTCCTCCCATCGCCTCCTCGCGGTGTCTCAGGGCTTGTTCGTTGTGACCAAGCCAGGCCATTGCCTCCGTAGGGGATTCAAAGAAATGTGCCCTGTTCTGCGTTGTAATCCATAACTTTGCGGGGTATAGCATGGCGTACGGTAGTTGTAGAAGCCGCAGGTGTCTTTTCACCTCCATGAACTTAGCTCTGGACCTCCGCAGAGAAATTCAGGGTAGAATGACACTCTCACCCCATTAACCAGTTCCACACTGCCTACTGTCTATTTACGGCAGCAGTGTAGACGCTGGGTGCGAATCGCCGTAAAAAAGCGTAGATCTACGAGTGGCAGCTAGGCGGCGCGCGCATGCCGCACTCCTGAGGAGTGTGCCCGCGGCTCGGGTGGACCCGATGTCCGCCGGCGAGCCATGATGAGCGGCCACAGGCAAAGAACGGGGAACTGCCAATGTAAACACGGCGGTTCCCCGCTCTGTTAGTGGGGGGCATGGGAGATCTACTGATTCCTGTCACTGGGATCAGTTAGATCTCTCATGCCCATGGTAGCCCAGCCCCCCCCCACAGTTAGAACACACCCAGGGAACACCGTTAACCCCTAGATCGCCCCCTGCAGGTTAACCCCTTCACTGCCAATGACATTTATACAGTAATCAGTGGACATTTAAATTTCTGATCACTGAATAAATGTCATTGGTCCCAAAAAAGTGTCAAAAATGTCCGACATGTCTGCTGCAATATCGCAGTACCGCTAAAAATCGCAGATCACCGCCATTACTAGTAAAAAATAAAAAAACAACAAAAACCCCAGAAATGAATTCTCATCATCCGTAAACGCAGCCACTTTTGCGCAAACCAATCAATAAACAGCGATTGCGATATTTTTTTTTTTTTTTATTTATCACAAATCTGAGGAAGAATATAAATCTGCCAAAACCGATGAAAAAAAATGTTTTTTTATGTATATATATATATATATATATTTTTGGATTTGTATTTTAGCAAAAAGTAAGAAATTTGGGTTTTTTTGCAAAATTGTCGCTCTTCTTTTGTTTATAGCGGTGATTAGAAATGATGCAGAGGTGATCAAATACCACCAAAAGAAAGCTCTATTTGTGGGGAAAAAAATGCAAATTTTGTTTTGGGTACAACGCCGCACGACCGCGCAATTGTCAGTTAAAGCGACGCAGTGCCGAATCGCAAAAAGTGCTCTGGTCCTAACCTGGGAAATTCTTCCTGGGCTGAAGTGGTTAAAGAGGATATTCGCTTTTTCCCTGACCTGGCGGAGCACTGTCTCATGATCTCGGTAATGCAGTAGTTTTGCCAGCATGGATCTGGGGGGGGCTCCTGGCGGGAGCGGACGGGACAGGACCCTGTGGACCCTCTCCACCGCGAAATGGGGGGAGAGGTTGTCTTTTCCAAAAATCTCCAGCAACCATTTTTCAGTGAATCTTGTGGGGTCCTTCCCCTCCGCGCGCTCTGGCGGGCCCACAATCTTAACATTGTTCTTCCTTAAGCAATTTTCCATGTCTTCCGCGCAGTCCATGGCCTCCCTTGCTATCTGTAGTACCGATTTCATGTCTCATATCAGGGGAATCATCTGATCTTCCACATCACTGACCCGACTTTCAACCAATGTAGTACATTCTCTGATTTTCTGGAGGTCTTGGCGAATGAAGGTTACCTCCTCTCTCAGTCCCCCAAACTGTTCCTGCAGAGTGTTTACTGAGCCTGTGCAAGTATGCACCGCTCAGAGGATGTCTGCGAGCGTTGGCTGCTCTGTGGCTTCATTATCCTGTGGGCCATGCTGGTGAGTCACTGTCTGCCCATGTCGGGCCTTGCTAGTGAGTCACTGTCTGCCCATGTCGGGCCTGGTCTGCTAGCTCCACATGTGGCGTGTCTATGCCTGTGCCGCACTGTTCCGCCCCCCCCCCCCCCGAGTGTCCCAGCTTTTGGGCGTAGTAGAGTATGTGCCGGGGGGGTCCTTACCGGCATTCTGTTGTGGTTTTGGGGTTCTCAGGCCCGCGCCCCGCTGCCTGTCTGGGCCATGTGATGTCCCTGCATGCTGCTCGGCACCGGCGCCATCTTGGGTGTCCGGCTCGGCTTGTTCCGAGGCCTTAGAATGTGTCATCCTCCTAGTGCACAGTGCAGTGGGTCCACGGTGTGGTCCGGAGCTGCGGCAAGAGCTGTGGGTTAGTGTAGCTCGGTTCAGTGTCAGTAAGACGGCTGGGGAAGGATCAATTGCCAGATCACAGAGCGGAGCTGTGAGAGATGCGTCCTCTCACATGCCTGTCCTGGCCACGCCCCGATTGTAGTGTCTTCTACACGCAGTGTGCTAATCACTGAAGTTTCCAGAAGAAGCCATAGCCTGGCGAAACATGTAGAGAAAAAATGAAATCTACTGCATGGTTATTGTACACATTCACGTCAATGTTGATGACAATATGGTTTTAAACTTTTGTAATACATTTTTGAAGATTTTTTTTTTTTTTATGATAAAAAAATTAATTTTGCTGTTGCACCATCAAAGAACCATTGTTTCTATTCTTGTCTTTTACCTACAACTGTACACATTTTCCATTGGGAGGGGGTTATTATCCCACCAATGGAAAATCAATCAAAGGAAAATTCAGTTCACATTCTTTTCCTGTTGGTTCTGTCAGGAGGGGGTTATTGTTTGCTGACAGAAACCACTTGGGAGAAAAACACAATATGAATATGAAGCAATAGACATTCTTCGTTGGAGTTCCTGATGGGAGGAGCCCCTTCCCCGAGCAAACAGGTTCCAACAAAGTAATTTTTTTTTCACCCTTTTTTTTTTAAACCAATCTCGCCCAACGTGTCTTTTATTAGCAAAGATCCATCCATTGGGCACACAGGGTGGCAGGCTAATCTGTTCCGGCAAAAGTCAGGAGGAAGTAACACATTCAGCTGCATTCCAGCAATTCATGTGAATCACTCTTGCACAGGCTGTAATCCCCTACAGTCTCTCAGGCATAAAAGTTTGGGTCAGGCAGTCTCCTCCTCTTTCCCCCTTCCTCCTGGATGGCCATCGAATTGCTCTTAGTAGGCCGACCCGCCTTCACAATGAGCACTCGATCCCTATAGATGGCACGTCCTAGACTCCATTCCTGCTGAATGTCTACAAAATGGGCCCAGGCTTCACTCTCCCACACCCGCAGAGGCTTGGGGATGTGCAGAAAATCCAAGACTAGGTCGTCTTCCCAGGAGCCCTCCACGATGTCCATGACCTGGCATGGGACGTACGGGTAGTCCAGACCCCACTCCAGAGCTACTTTCTTTTGAACCTCCCACTGGAATCAGGAGAACCTGGGCAGTTCTTTAGGCCTCCCTCTCCCTGGCAGGACACAGGCTTCTGGGCTTCTCACAACCTATTGCCTGTAGGTGGGTGCTCTGGTCTGGGTGGCTGAGGGTCTGTTCACAAAAAGTTTCTGCGAAAAACAAGGGGTCCTGTAGCTACTTCTGTTTTTTCCTCCTTCAGATTGGGCATGGGAACCTCCCATTACCCACTCTTCCTCATCCGAACTTCCCTCAGGGTATGACCACTCCACCAACCTTTCAAGGGACCCAAATTCAGCTAACAGTCTGGGGGGAACCCAAGTTAATGGCCCTGTCCACACACTCCCCGTTCAGCTCACCTGAGGGCATACCCCCCTCCTCTCCTGGCTCTGCTGGGATCAGGATGTTTAAGGGCATGCAAGCAGCCATCATTTCAGGGGCTTATGGCTCCCGCTGGGCACTTGGGCAGTACTCACGGTTACCAGGCCCCCGACCAGGTCAGGCTCTCCTTGCCCGATGTCCTCTAGTGGAGGAGTCACCAGGCTGCAACTCCACTCAGCCTTTAGGAGATGATGCAAGGCCCTTTCTGGACTTTAATGACTTCCACGGCTGCTAGGTGCATAGTCCTGAAAGCAGGTCCAGGATATAGCAGTGTGGCTCCTGCTGGACAGATGCTGGCCGAATCAGCAGTTCACCACAACAGCCAGCGGTAGCACCTACATAGGTAGAGGGTGCTACACTTTCCTCAGAAATTTTGGTCCATAGTGACATGATAGCATCACGCAGTTGCTGCAGATTTGTCGGCTGCACATCCATGATGCAAATCTCCCGTTCCACCACATTCCAAAGGTGCTCTATTGGATTGAGATCTGGTGACTGTGGAGGCCATTGGAGTGCAGTGACCTCATTGTCCAGTGGTGAGATGATTCGAGATTTGTGACATGGTGCATTATCCTGCTGCAAGGAGCCATCAGAAGATGGGGACACTGTGATCATAAAGGGAAGGACATGGCCAGCAACAATACTCAGGTAGGCCGTGGGGTTTAACCACTTCCATACAGGACACTTACCAGACCAATTTTCAGCTTTCAGCACTCACACTTTAAATGACAATTACTCAGTCATGCTACACTGTACCCAAACAAAAATGTTATTTTTTTTTCTCACAAATAGAGCTTTCTTTTGGTGGTATTTAATCACTGCTGGGTTTTTTATTTTTTTCAATATAAGCGAAAAAGTAGCGAAAATTTTGAAAAAAAAACCACTTTTTTTTAGTTTGTATTGAAAAATTTAGCAAAAAAGTAATTTTTCTTCATAAATTTGGGCCATAATTTATACTGCTACATATCTTTGGTAAAAATAACCCAAATTAGTGGATATTATTTATTCTCTGTGAAAGTTAGAGTCTACAAGCTATGATGCAAATCATTGAAAATTGATCACACCTGATGCACTGACCACCTATCTCATTTCTTGAGACCCTAACACGCCAGGAAAGTACAAATACCCCCCAAATGACCCCTTTTTGGAAAGTAGACATTCCAAGGTATTTAGTAAGGGGCATGGTGAGTTTTTTTCCCACAATTCTTTGCAAAATGATTTTTTTTTTTTTTTTACACAAAATTGTTAAACAACAAGTTATTTCTCACACACAGCATATGCATACTTGCAATGACACCCCAAAATACATTGTGCTACTCCTGAGTATGGCGATACCCCATGTGTGAGGCTTTTACACAGCCTGGCCACATACAAAGGCCTAACATTGAAGTAGCACCTTCAGGCGTTCTACGAGCATAAATTACAGATCTCATTTCTCAGCCATCTATTCCACTTTTGAAGGCCCTGGAACACCAGGACAATGGAATTGCCCACAAAATGACCCCATTTTGGAAAGCAAACACCCCAACGTATAATCTATGAGGCATAATGAGTCTTTTGAATGGTTCATTTTTTTCCAGAAGAAGTTGGAAAATGTGGGGAAAAAAAAGTAAAAAAAGGGGTGTAAAAGGTTGAAGAAGACCTTTTTTTACTTGGTAAGTTTTCTGAGTAATACGGAGTA